>RPOG01003643.1:0-59068 GCA_008086565.1 Thalassoma bifasciatum | reverse complement strand
GTGTCACTGAAGAGGGGGAGGAGGAGGTTGTGACTTCTCAGAGCAAGTCCAATGTCCTTCAGAGCTGAGAGCTGTGACTGGCAGCAGTTGGAGGGCAGACTGCAGGGAGCAGAGCGCCGTGTAGGCCGGAAATCAGAGTGACAGCGAGCTGCTGCTCACAGGCGGGGACATAAATCTTCACTTACAGAAACTGGGAAAAGGAGATAAAAGATGGGGATTTACAATGAACGAGGGTAAGATTATCCATCATGTACAGACAGCCTGTCTTATTTAATGGATGTGAGTGTTGTTTTCTCTCCATTTGAATGAATCTAGCATCATTTGTAATCACTGTTATACAATTAGCATTACAGTGAATCATCCGTTTTTACAATTATCAGTGAAATAAATGGTGCCAACTTCTGTACAATCTCTGAAACTACTTCCTTTATGAAAAAATGAAAGATTTACCTTGACAGGAATCCAATCTCTTTTTGTTTGTAGTGCAACCCTACAGGAACCAGAGTCCGGCCACATGCGGATTAAAGATGGCAAAGGAGGGTCCACCGGCAACCGCAACAAAGGTTCCCCACTTTCCACCCATAGAAAACTCAGCAAAGGCCCCACCAAAGATGACTTCAACGACCAGATGTTTATGGGTTAGTTTATACATTTGGTTTCAGAGTTTTTGGTTTTAAAGAAACAGTCCAAGCTACTCTAAACTCTCTTAGTGCCTTTCCAAACAATCATAACTTAAAGAGGAGGTATAGTTTTTATATTATTTTTTGTCTTTTCATACTTTATACTGTCTACAAATTAGTTTTACATGAGTCATGGTGTAAAATAATCCCTTTTTTTTATCTTATACAGGTGTTTTTGACAACTCGTATTTCAGCTACTGTATGAGTTCAGCTGCTGTCACTTTAAGACTCCCCACCCCACATATCTCCTTCTCTCTAATTGGCCAGCCTTCGAGATGGCCCAGGGCTATTTTACGGCACTTCCTCTCCAGGCCACGCCCCTCCGAGTGGCAAAACAAACTCTCAACATGGCGGAAATTGGAAGTAAACACAGAGAAACAAGGAAATATATGAAAAATGAAAAAAAAAGTTCATAACAGTTGGACTCAAATTTGATCTGTTGGAGCCACCAATCAAAAAACAGTCAATGTCTACATCACATATCCTGACTTTTACATATACTTGATCTCAATGCCAGCAAAGCCTGATAACGTACAAATGCCAAACCACTTGGTCGTGATTGAGACTGAATTTGCTGGAGAAATAAAAGTTCTGTTGTTGGTTCTGTTAGTACAATCAATCACACAACAGCTATTCTTCATATTCTTTTTTTGTGTGTTTCTGTGCTTTCTGCCACTCTATTAAACTCTCATTTAGCAGACCTGAGTGTTAGAGGTCCAACCCTTAACCCTGTAAAGCCTGACCTATCAAAAAATAGTTGGAAATTCCAATTTTTTGGAACTGAGATGTTTATATATAACGAAATCCACAAAAAATATGACTTTATCATTTCATTCATGATATATTTGTTGTATCACAATTGACACACTGGCCAACTCTGCAAACTATTTTATCTATTTGATTAAAGTTTTTTAGTCAGTATGCATTTATTTCATGCAGAAAACACTATTTTTCTATGTTATTCTTGCTGCAACTTCTTGAAAATCAAGCAATGATTTTCCTGAAAATATGTGAGTGGATGATTCCATGCGAGCAGACATTTTTGAAAAGGGCCAAAATAAAAGTTCAGCTGACTGTAGTGATATAACAATCCTCAAGGTGGTAGAATATATATATATATTTTTAAAAGTTTTAACAGGTTTTTGAAGAAACTTTGTATCATGTTGATGAGATAAAGGTCTTTGAACTCATGTATCAAATATGAAATGTTGGCTTTATAGGGTTAAATGTGTCATAAAGCAATTAGGATATTCTATTGTGATGAGCTCAGAATTTCAAAGCTCTTTGTGAGAGCTTGATAACATAAGCGGAGAGTTTTGATCTGGTTTGGTTTGATTCTGGGATTTATACAACACATTAATCCTTCTTTAAACTCCAGTGTTGAAACTCTAGTTTATGTTGACTTTGGTTCTAACTTTTATACTAACTTAGAGAGGAGTTAAAAGGGTCTCTTTTATTGTTTTCATTAGGGTCTTTTTCTTCTTAGAGACCACTTTACCCTGGCTTTTCTGGTCACTGAGTGGATCCCACACCGTCTAGAGACCCCTGTGGTCGCCTTTTACTGTAATTGCTCTCGCCTTTTTCCGGACAACAGAACCTGCTCAAGAGGATCATCCGTTAATATTTGATGAGAGGGTGAGGCTGGTTTACATCATTAGTGTCGCACCAAAGTTAGAGACTAACTCTGGAAGATAAAGTAGAAGTCCAACTGTGTGTCCCTTCATTATGGAGAATGAAGGTGTGAAAAATATGGGTCTAACCAGGCTTGAGTGAATACATTAGGTATTACAGTCATGAATGAGTTGTGGTTTTAAATCAGGTATGTGTCTTACATTTCTATTCCACTTTTAGAGCTCATGTGAGGACACTTCAGCTGAATCTGGAGGCTGAGCTGAATATCGATGCCACAATGTGACTGACAAATGTAAATTAGACCTTAAATGACAGCATTAATTAAATCTACATGGTTATTTCTGATGCCTGAAGCTGCTGCCAGAGAGTAGGTGTCCGACAGTCTGCAGCAGAAACAGCCTTTGTTTACATTCTGTCCTGCAAAGATTCATCTGACTGTAAGAAGATATGAGAATTATATTTCTGCAGACATAAACTTTTACTTTCACATTCAAATTTTTTTAGCAAAAGAGATTTAAGATAGTAGTTTGTCGTGGCCAGGCCAAAGAAATAAAGGCACACACAGCATCTGTTTTGGCTCCCAGAAGGGGAGTTTATCATGTTTTAACCAGTTAAAGGGGCAGACTATTGTGATTTGCCAACTAGGAGAGGACCTTCACCTATAGTTTGGCTCCCAAGAAGGCACTTAAGCACAAGTTTGACACCTAGGTAGGGAACTTTAGCAAGCGATTGGTTCCTGAGAGCGCAGTTGAGTGTATTTTGAGGCCCAGGAAGACACTTCAGAAGGTTTCTTAGCATCAAAGAGGGCACATGAACATATTCCTACTACCAAGTGGACACTAAAGCACATTTTGGCTCCCAAGAAGACACTTTTGAGTGTATTTTATCTCCCAAAAGGCAACTTCTGAGTGTATTTTGGGTCCCTGGAGATCACTTCTAAGTGCATTTGGCCAAATTTGAGTGTATTTTGGCTCCCAAGAGGCAACTTTTGAATGTATTTTTGCTCCCATGAGGACACTTCTGAGTGTATTTTGGCTCCCAAGAGGTCACTTTTGAGTTCATTGCTGCTCCCGTGAGGACACTTCTGAGTGTATTTTGGCTCCCGTGAGACCATTTTGAGTCTATTTTGGCTCCCAAGAGGCAACTTTTGAGTGTATTGTGGCTCCCATGAAGGACACTTTTGAATGTTTTTTATCTCCAAAGAAGCAACTTTTAATGTATTGTGGCTCCCAAGAGTCCACTTTCTAGTGTCTTTTGAGTCCCAAAAGGACACTTAAGAGTGTATTTTGGATCCCAAGAGACCACTTCTAAGTGTATGTTTTGCTCCCAAAAGGCCACTTTTGAGTGTACCTTGGCCCCCAAAAGACCACTTCTGAGTGTATAGGCTCCAAAGAGGTCACTTTCAAGTGTATGTTTTGCTTCCAATGGCCAATTTTGAGTGTATTTTGGCTCCCAAGAAGACACTTTTGAGTGTATTTTGGCTCCCAAGAGGGCACTTGAGTTCATTGTTGCTCCCGTGAGGACACTTCTGAGTGTATTTTGGGTCCCGTGAGACCATTTTGAGTCTATTTTGGCTCCCAAGAGCCAACTTTTAAATGTATTGTGGCTCCCAAGGAGACACTTTTGAGTGTTTTTTATCTCCCAAGAGGCAACTTTTAATGTATTGTGGCTCCCAAGAGACCAATTCTCAGTGTATTTTGGCTCCCAAGAGTCTACTTTCAAGTGTATTTTGGGTCCCAAAAGGACACTCCTGAGTGTATTTTGGCTCCCAAGAGACCACCTCTAAGTTAATTGCTCCCAAGAGACCACTTTTGAGTGTATTTTGGCCCCAAGAGGCCACTTGTGAGTGTACCTTGGCTCCCAAAAGACCACTTCTGAGTGTATTTTGGCTCCCAAGAGGTCACTTTCAAGTGTATGTTTTGCTTCCAATGGCCAATTTTGAGTGTATTTTGGCTCCCAAGATGACAATTTTGAGTTTATTTTGGCTCCCAAGAGGGCACTTGAGCACATTTTTTGGCTCCTGGAAGGACAGTTTATCTTGTCTAGCCAGCCAAAGAAGCAGAGTAGTGTGTTTGGTCAGTGTTAGGGCACTTTAGCAATTGTTTTGTGCTGCCAAGAAGATACTTTAGTGTAAGTTTGGCTCCGAGAGGACACATTAGGGCACATTTTAGCAAAACTATTGGGCCCCCTTCTTTGCACACCACTGGTACTTTAGATCTGTTTCAGTTTTTTACATCAGTGATGATCATTAAATGTTAAGTCAGCATCATAACGATAGAGTGAGTGGAGCACTATTTGAGGCTAGCCCTTGATAAATCAGTGAACCTGAGTTCAAATCAAACCCTGTTTTCTGCTTTGTCCAACTTTCTCTGCTTCCTGAAAAAAGCGAGAAAAATAGCTTTAAAAAAGAAAAAAGAAAGAAAGATAGGGTTCAGTATTATCTGCATAGTTGAGTTTTGTAGTTTATGTTTTATAGAAAGTAATCAGAGCTTTGATGTGTCTTTTCAGTCGGGGGATGGACTCCAGAGGACCCGTCCTGTCTGGTAGAGCACTTCTGTCCCGAATACAACGAGTGGAGATCAGCAGCACGTATGGTCAACAGTCGTGGTGGCGTTGCTGTCGGCACGCTGGGAGGTAGGATCTACGCTGTGGGAGGGGAAGACAAAGTCAGATGTTACAGCAGCGTGGAGAGGTGAGGTGATTCCACATTCTGGTTCCTTTATGTAAAGCTTCTGGGTTCATATACAAGTGTAAATGAATTATTTCTTGTGGTCTCTGTCAGTTTACCCCCTGTAAAATGATTCAAAGTGACACTTGATTACACTCACACTGGAGATCACAGCGTGACATACTGAAAGCTAACATGTTGGAGCAGGATGACAGTTTGACATACCAGTCATCCCTCAAAGAGTCAGAACAGCCTGGTGCTGACAGTCACAGTCTTTAAGAGGATCCCAACGAGCTGTAGAGCTGTAGGTTGAACGGTGAAGGATGAAGTCATGCAAGTGTAATGAAAGAGCTCTGTCATCTTTATATAACCGTGTTCAGCAGGAGAGTAAATAACACAAAGGGTGAAAGATGTATGTGACAGGTTCAATCAATTTAAGAACAACTGGCTGTTTGACACTTCCCACTTAAGAAACACTATATGATCACTAACTTCCAAAGGGTTTATGTTTGAGTAAAATGAACATTTGTATTTTATTATTAAGACTATTGACTACATTTTACCCACATTTAGATAAAAAATATTGTTATTTTGAGCATTTAAATGAAGGAAATAACAAATGATCAAATTATATTACATGCCATAAAAGAAAAACGAGTTAATTTTAATATCATAAATGAGTTTATGTCATCCTGATCAGTCATTTTTAACCTCTGCAGATCTAAAGCTTTTTTCTGACTCAATTTCTGCTTATTTATCTAGTTCTAATAAACCACTATCTTGGAAAATTTCACCATTGAATTGGGCTGCAAATTCAGAAACTTTCCAAGATAATTGATGGGGATTAGTGGGAGTTTATGGGGGTAAAGCGGGAATTTAAAACTAGGAACTTTAACCTCTTAAGACCCAAGCTTTTGTCTGGTGTTCAGGATCATTAAGATCTAATTTGTATAAACACTAAACTTGATCTTCGTACAGGAAGTTATGTTTTTAATGTGACCAGTTAGCGACTACTTTTTACTCATTAGTGTTATTGTTCTTAACTGCACTTTTTTACTCACTGAAATGGGAGTGAAGTTGTGAAATCACCAAAAAAAATGATGTAGGAAGTATCTCTAAATGTGGCTGCTTGATTTAAATTTTAAAAAATGAAGTTTTATGTGACTGAAAGGCAGAAATGTAATGGTCACGTATGTGGACACCAGGTCTTAAGAGGTTAATATAGCATATACCAAGGTATGTGTATTGTAACATAATTTTGGCTAAAAAAAAAAACACATTTACTGCAAGTTCACTTGAATATCTATGCTATTCCTTGATCACATTGTGCTCCCATCATGCATTGTGCATGAGGCTCACACCACATGATCTTGGAAGTGACTGTGAGGACGATTGGTATGAAGTAGATTGCAGCAACACCTTTGAATTGGTGGTGTTATTTTTTAGGACAAAGACTCCACTTCCCATGAGCAATTGCACACACATTGCTGAAATGACATCACTCTTAACAAGGTGTGTTTGTTTTGACCATAGACTGTATAATGAGTGGACCTAACGACGTTCGGCTCTAACTGAAGCTTCCAGCAGATGCCCCGCCCCCTGGTGTCTGGCTGCAGTATAGGTCATAAGCCCCGCCTCCCCATGTATTCCAGAAATGAGCCGGGAAAACTTTAAAAAATTACGATACCTGGTAGAAACGTTTCTGTCATCTTTACGCTAAGGTAGTATGACGATGTCATTTGGCTGCATGGTGTTCGGGTGTTTTTTTTTCTGAGAAGTTAGTTTCTCATTAGTTATTGGACGTTAAAAACCGCGATATAAGTTTTGTTTTACGATAGTTGACAGCTGCTGTTCGTGAGTAGTTTTTACTTGGGATATAAGAAACTTCAGGAAAGAGCCAAGAGGAGACTAAACCTTCTGAAGAAGAAGAAATAAATATTTTTATTTCTCTTTTTTACTTGGCTCCACCGGAAATTCTCTACTGCGCAAACTCTGGCTGCACAATGGCGGCTAGAGAAACAGGTTTTTTGGCTTCAAAAACGTAGAACGGTGACAGGCGGAAGCACGCTGTCCATTCTATATACAGTCATTGGTTTGAACAGGTCACTGCAGAATAAACTGCTGCATGTGGATTCTAATGAACATTAGAACAAACAGCTTAGCTCGTGTTTTAGCCTTTAGCTCATGTTCTATCACTCTCCTGTTTAGCTTTCTTCTGCTCTTCTGTCACTTTTCTGTCAGACAGTCCAGTTCTTCTTACTGATAAACTCTGGTGTCGTTGTCATAGAGACTTCGGCTTGCTGTAAATCAATCTAATCCAGTCCGATGATCAGGAAGCTGAGAAAAAGATTCAGAAATAACCTATTTTAGGGCTGATCATCTCTTTTAAGTTGTGAATTACTTTTTCAAGATTACTTCAAAATTCCTCACTAGGACTTTAAAGGAACCACCTGAGCACTACATAAAGTTAAGTATGTTTTAATGGAAAAAAATCCAAATATTTTTAAATCTATCAAGCTTAACTTCCCATGAAGAGTTTATGGAAATTAACTGAAAATTTTCCACCCATTTTCAACCTTAGGATGGAAACCGTATGAACCTTCAACCCTTCTTTTCCACACTCAATACTTTGATTTCATACTTTAAATTTAAATCCTTGGAGAGTCAAAGGAGATTTAGTTTAAGTGAGCATCTTATATGTGCCTCATTATGTAGAAGGAGGTGCATTTATGTTGATATTCAGCTCACATTTGAATAAAGCAGTTGTAGTACATGTAGAGATGATGATTTAGGAGAAAATCTAGAGTGGTCTCTTGATATCTTCACAGCTGTTCCCATTGTTGTTATTCAGCTCTTTGAACAGTAGAGGGCAGCATTTAGGCAGAAATTAGAAGTGGAACTCAGCAAAAACTCAAATAAAGGTCTTTGAACTGTAGATAAGTACTGTAAGCATAAACTATATCTTAATGATGAGCGGACCACTCAGAGTTTGCTCCTCATGTTTCCAGGATGTCTGTTCCATAGAAGCAGAGAAAGTTATAAATACACTTAGTTTCAAACACACACATACTCTGCTGGCACATTTCTCCCTCTTCCTCTCCTCCTACGCTATCAGACGTCTCCAAGGACCGAGCTCTGCTCCCAATTCCCACAGACAAACTTCCCTGGACTGATCTCCCCCCAGCTGACCCCGTAATGAGGATCCCCAGGCTGCAGCCCACCAATAGGGAAAGACCTGCTGCCGGGCAGATCCGCCGTTAATGGCCTACATCGTCTAGCTCTTATTTTTTTTGGTTGCTCCATTGTCCCCGAGGAGTACTTACAGAGCTGTTTGTGACATTTCTGACGTCCCACTCGAGCGGGGAAATTGACAATTAGATGAGAGTATTGTTTTGGGGGGCTGTGGGATGGCATCTAATGGCTTTGAAAGGAGAGAAAACAGTTTTTAATAGCTTTCCAGTGGAGGGGAACCGCTGGCAGATGTTTACACAGATGCCCACACCACTCAAAAGCTTCCTCTCAGTGTGAATCTGTTTTCTTCAAAAGAACAGAGCTGCAAGCCAACAACACACTCAGATGAAATCAAAGTTTTTATGAAAGCTTGCACCTGTTTTGGTTCTTGATACTGAAAGCTGTTAATACCAGAGTCTGACACTCTCTGTTCTTCTTCTTCTTCTTCTTCTTCTTCTTCTTCTTCATCCTGGCAGGTACCATGCAGACACAGACAGCTGGAGCACAGATGTAGCACCTTTGAGCAGCCCCCGCAGCGGCGTGTGCGTGGTGGAGATGGACGGCTACCTCTACGCCATCGGAGGACACGACGGGATCACTGCCATGAATACTGTAGAGAGGTAAAAACATCAATATGTGTCAAAAGTGGCTTTAAATCTGGGTTTTAATAGAAACCATAAACAAACAAGAGCTCAAACATCTCATTAACACAAACCACAACTGCTGTTTATTTCCCATCAAACCCTGCTGCTTAAAAGCTTCCTTTACTGTTTGTTTGAAAAGAAAGTGGAATTTTAAATCTGTCTCCAGCCGTTTAGGAGGAAAAGGTTTCGTGAAGTCTCACTTTGAAGGAACAAACACAGACCTCCTCTTAAATAGAGCATTTAAAGGTGGAATTAAAGCAGTGGGCTGTGTCTAACATCCGGAATCAAAGCAGTAATGATCTTAACTACCTGACACCTGACTTTCCTTTGACACATCTGAAGTGGCTGACTCAGAGGAAGCGAAAAAAAAGAAATGATGATTCGAGCTGTGAAAAACAGGAATGATTGACGGACCATTTTGTTGAATCACTGCGGCGTCACCTTTGCGTCTTTGTTCCAGGTACGATCCAAGAATGAACACGTGGAGCAAACAGGCGCCGATGATGACCAGACGCAGCGGTGCTGTCGCCGCCGTGCTGGAGGGTCTGCTCTACGTGATCGGAGGGAACGACGGAGAAATGGCTCTGAGCTCAGGTGAGACGGTCTAATCCAGGGGTGTCATACTTTGTTAGACGGCCACATTTGAAGATATTTATTAACCAAGACTGTAACAAATCACTTATGAATTAAAACCCCACCTGTCCCTCAGTCGTCTCTTGATACTAAATAATGAGTGCTCAGTTTCCTGCTGTGTTTCCTGCTGCTTACCATCGCCAATATTCTC
The DNA here is from genome assembly GCA_008086565.1 of Thalassoma bifasciatum. NCBI lineage: Eukaryota > Metazoa > Chordata > Actinopteri > Labriformes > Labridae > Thalassoma > Thalassoma bifasciatum. Next base: position 49,429 of record RPOG01003643.1, on the reverse strand, counting down.
CATTAGGGGGCGATATGGGGAAAATATGACAGGATGTTTTTATGGCAGGATGACGTTCTTGGCCTTTATGCACACCCAGTGAAAATGGACCATTTGTACGAATGGTGAGAAAACAGGCAACATGGTAAAAACTGAATCAGACCTGCTCACTTACAACTGTTCAATATCAGCTTGACATAAAAACAGAGAATTATTTCCAAGTAACTAATGCTGATGGTGTTGAAACAGTGGCACAACGACCGGATGTCCTCTTTTGCCCAGATATATCCTCCTTTTAGTTGGGGAAGTTATGTCGGGGTGATTTAATAAAACTCCCAAAATATTCTGTTTTTTCTCAGCTTGTTCTACAGACCACTTTTTTGGGATAAAAAGTTATAAAAAAAAGTCAAAATCTGACATAAATGTCAAAATCATGTGATAAAAGTCAAAATTTTAGATAAAAAGTCAGATTATATGACGATTGAGTCAAAATTTTAGATAAAAGCTGTCAAAATTATGAGATTTAAAGTAAAAACTCTTAGATTAAAAGTTTAAAATTGTATATGAAAAGTCGGGATGAAGAAATAATACAGTCAAAATTATATGACGATAAAATCAAAACATTTGGATAAAAGCCAGAATTACAAGATGATAGAATCATTTTTTTAGATGAAAGCATTCAAAACTATAGATAAAAGTCAAAATTATGAGATTCAAAGTCAAACTCTTGGATAAAAAGTCAAAAATTTTAATTTGAAAAGTCAAGATTAAGAGATAAGAAAGTCAAATTTATGTGATGGTAAAATCAAAACTTTTAGATAAAATTCAGAATTTCAAGAGGATAGAGCTAAAATCTTTTAGATAAAAGTAGTGAAAATACAGAGGAAAAGTCAAACTATAGATAAACGTCAAAATTATGAGATTTAAAGTCAAAATCTTAGATTAAAAGTCAGAATTTTTCATGTAAAGATAAAGTCACAAGATAAAAAGTCAAAATTTTAGATTAAAAAGTCATAATTTTATGAAAAAAATCAACTATTTTGTTTTATTTATTTGACTTGTCATTTCAAACATTTTGACTAAGTGTGGGGAAAAAAAACCTAACAAAGCCGGTTATTTTTTGTAAAATCACTAATTTTTTTTTTCAGTTAACTTAGATTTTGGCTGCGAACATGTTCATCTCATATCATTCTATGCTAAGACAATGTGTTTTTTTGTGTATGTCTTATATATGTGGCTCCTGAAGTAAATTTTGCAAGTATTTTTAATGATACTTGCAAGGTTTTAGTTTCACTGATGGCTGTCAAACTCATAACTTCTACACATTTCTACTCAGAATACATCAACAATTTAGTCTTTTCTGCACCAGTTCTTATCTTTAACTTTGAGTTCTCTTTTTTTAACTCTCACATTCTTGCATCATGAAAAAAAAAAAATCATTTACAGATGCCAGCTTGAAGAGTTGTTGAGTTTCTTCTAAATTCACAATTTTAGCTTTACACAAGTAGCCTGAGCAGTCTTGATGTAATTGATTGAGACGTTACATGATATATTTTATGCACGTAATACATGCTATGGAAATATAATTGTGAGTCTACAGAGCACAACGGACCTGTGGCTGAAACCCAATTAAAGAAATTTGCTGCACATGTTCTACATGAAATCCACGCTAGAGCAGAATTTATCTAAATAATAAACTTAAAATGCAATTAATTTGGATTAAATTCTAATTCTAACATTTTCAGGGGCGAAAATAAAAACAACAGAATATGTGAAGTAGCAGCATGAAGAGGATGATGGAAGTGCTGAAAGAAATGACACCCACTTCTCTCACTGAGGGATTATACAAAAGGGGAAAGAGGGGGAGGGAGCAGAGAGGATTTATAGTAGCAAGAATATTTATGGAGGAGAGGGATCAACACTTTTTATGTCAGTGTGGAGGTCAGAAAATACCAGAGGGGTTGTGTAGCTTTCAGAAAACACAGAGAGAGAAAAGGCACAAAAAATGCAGAAACAGAGAGACTTAGAATTTCATTTTTGAAGTTTTTTTTCCATTTTTTTGTATGTAAATGTGACCCGCTCAAACTGGCACAATTTCTACAAAGAAGCACAACTTAAAACAGAATGTGAAATTAAAGACGCCTTCAAATGACACTGATGATTTATGCATAAAAAGATGCCCCCGCTGCATCTTTGTACACACTGAGAGCTCACTGTTAGTTTGTGCTTTGACCCATTTGGTGAGTTTACATGTTCCCACCGCACGAGGAAAGAAATCTCAGCTTTCTTTGACAGCGTTTTGACGTGTGGCAGGACTTCAGTCACACACACAAAGAGCAGAGTGACCTTATCCTCCCTGTGAGAAGACACACACACAGACACAGACATGCATGAATTCACACACACACGTGTACACACAGATTCCTAAGCCCCTGACCTTCCCAAAGATAAACAGGGGTTATGTTGTGCTGCCATTTGTCACTATTTCTGTCTGTGAGAAGTGCATGCCAGTAAAATTCCCACAAGCTTTTTACGTTTCCATAATGTTTACGTTCATTTCTTACCAAAATGGAACAAAGTTGTTTGTAATAATTTCAGACGGATATAGAAAAAGATTGTCTTCTTCAGATTGGCGTCTTGTTTTCCTGCATAGTGGTCACTACAGTGGACACCTATTTAAAGTTATTTACTCCTAAATTCATATTATCCTGTGTCAGGATATTTTTATTCTTCTTAGAGCCTGAAAAAATGTTTTCAATTTTTTTTCCAAACATATATATATTTCTAAAAATGTTATAGACAAACATTTGGGGGTGAAAAAGCTTATAAACTATAAATTATTAAGTGTTAAAATGGATGAAAGAGAGTTAAAATGTCTTGCAAAGCATTAAAAAAAGATTATTCATGAAATAATCCAAAAAAAAGGAAAAGAAGTCAAACAAAAAAATTAGTCATAGCCAGTGTCTGGATTTTTCTTTTGGGCGTTTTTATTTCTTAAGGCATGAAAAAAAGTTTTCCTTTTTTTTTTTCTTAAAATATTTGTAACGGAACATTCAGCATAAAACAGTGTGAAATTGATGTAAATATAACGTATTATTTTGTTTGACTTCTTTTCTTTTTTTGGTAATTTCATGAATAATCTTTTTTGTAATGCTTTACGAAACATTTTAACTCTCTTTCATGCATTTTAATACTTAATAATTTATAGTTATTGCGCTGTTTTACCCTCTACGGAAGAGGATTAGGGCCACTGAGAAAAAAAAAAATCTAAAAAAAAAAAAGTCAGAATTCTGACTTTTTTTTTCAGAATTCTGACTTTTTTCTCAGAATTCTGAGTTTAAAGCCAGAATTCTGAGAAAAAAGTCAGAATTCTACGGAAGAGGATTAGGGCCACTGAGAAGAAAAAAAATCTAAAAAAAAAAAAGTCAGAATTCTGAGTTTTTTTCTCAGAATTCCGACTTTTTTTTTTTTGGAATTTTTTTTTTTCTCAGTGGCCCTAATCCTCTTCCGTAACCCTCAAATGTTTGTCTATAACTTTTTTTTTTTTAAATATATATATATTTGGAAAAAAAATTGAAAACATTTTTCAGTCTTTAAGAAGAATAAAATATCCTCACACAGGTTAATATGAATTTTCACTACATGAACCATTGAATTTAGGAGTAAATAACTTTGAAATATGGGGCCACTGTAGTGACCACCCTTCACCACAAGGTTAAGTTCACACTGTTTTATGTTGAATGCTAAGTTATAAATATTTGGGGGTGAAAAAAGGAAAACTTTTTTTCATGCCTGAATACAAATAAAAACACTCAAGGGAAAAATCCTGACACTGACTTTCATAATTCCTGCATCGGAGGGTTAAAGCTTGTCTTACTCATTCACTGTGTTTATTATATCTGTGCCCTCTCCTGACTCCTGCATCTTCTAAATGTTCCCCAGTGGAGCGTTACGACCCCGTAGACGGTACCTGGTCGATGTGCGCCCACATGCTGAGTCCCAGAGAGAGCGCGGGCTGCGCCGTGTACCTCGATCACATCTACGTGGCCGGGGGCAGAGACGAGCTCAACCTGCAGCTCTGGGCCGTGGAGAGGTTCAACCCGGACGCCATGAAGTGGACTCCTGTCAGACACATGAGGAGTAAGAGGGACAACGTGAGTAACGCAGGGGTCAGGCCTCCATGCTGATTTAAGGTTCACTTTACTGTTGACACACAGGTGACAGGAAATGATGGAGAGATGATATACAACCAAGGGAAGGACATAAATTAACTCCAGAGATTATTTACATTATTCAGAAGCTGGAGCTTTCATTACTCTATTTGGATCCCTCACATATTTCTTCTTTTTTAACCCCTTAAAACCCAGCATCCACATTACATTTCTGCATTTCAGACTCATGAAACTTAATTTTTAAAACTTAAATCAATCAGCCACATTTAGAGACACTTCCCACATCAATTTTTTGGGTGATTTCGCAACTTCACACCCATTTGAGGAAGAAAAAAAAGTGATGAACAATAACACTAATAAGTAAAAACAAGTAGCTAACTAATACAGGGTATCTGCAGGTTTCAGTAAGTCAAATTTAAGACTTTTTAATACATTTTTAATGCCCCTTTGAGTTAAATTTAAGACTAAAAACATATAAATATAGTTGATGGTTGGGTATCCTGCTGTATTACAATCAAATCATAGCGTGTGTCACTATATAAGAGTCATCAAGTTTAATTTTCATCTGTTTATTTAACCACAAACCACATGAAATCATTAATAAATCCTGCCCCGACAAATTTAAGACCTTTGAGTAATTCATTTAACATTAAAAATATAACTTCCTGTACAAAGACCAAGTTTAGTAATAAGATCTTACTGATCCTAAATAGCAAGGAGAAATAAAAAATGCACACCAGACAAAAGCTCAGGTCTTAAGACATTAAAGAAAATACTCTACAAAAGAAAATTGAAATGCTTTTTCCACATTAGTGCCAAATATTAAAGCTCCTGTGCAGATTATCTGAAACAAAAGTATTGCCTTTTTATGAGCCACAAAAGTCAACCATATGCCAAAAGAATGACTCTTTATAACCTCTGCCTCCTGCAGGTGTCAGATGAGGAAACTTGAAGCACATTCAGACACAATTTAAGATTTCTTGGCCATTTTTTAGAGATTCTTTGACAATTCTTTTGCTTTCCCCATGACTCAGAATCCAGAAATGTCAGTGCAGCACTGGAGGGAAGCTGCAAGTGTCTGTCAGGAGCTCAGAAACTCACTGAGCTTTTATACACACACTGATTACAAGCAGATAGATCACAGGTGAGTAGAGCTGAATGATTTTAGAAAAAGATCAAATTGCGACTTTTCTGGAGGATATCGCGTTTTCTATTCGATTCACAATTTTCTCCAAATCAAGCTTCAGTGAAGTTTTCACAATGTACAGAAACAGAAAATTACATCAAACCATTGAAACATCCAAAGCTTCTAATCTGATGCGAGGATGAAAATGTAAACTGAAGGTAAGAATTGTTTCAAACTTTAAAATAAAAGGTCAATATTTTAATATAAAAGTGAAAATTTGAGAAATAAAGACAAAATTCTGAGACAAAAAGTCAAGATTTTGAGATGAAGCTTCATAAGTTTAAGAAATCAGTTTCACATTATGTGAAAAAAGTCTAGACTGTTTCATTTAAGGTCAAAATTTTAAGACGACAAAAATCTATGATAAAAAGTCTACATTTTGAAATGAAGGCAGTTTTTGAATTAATGTCAAAATTCTAAGATTTAAGTTGAACTTATGAAAAATAAATACAGAGGCAAAAAAATAAAAAGAAGCTTTTTCGATAAGTTGTAGAATTTTGAACATTCTCAAAAACGTACACTCATTCCTGCTTTTTTTGAACTGGAATTTTTAAATTGTATTTTTAGTTTTAAAAACTGAAGAAGAAAAAAAAAACCTTCTTGGACCCTTAACTTTTAAAAATGATGTAGTGCAAAATATCCTTGTGTCAAGTTAAAGTAAATAAAATCGACAACAATCCCAAGGAAAAAAGGATTTTTCCCAACAGTCTTACACTCAAGACACGTGTGTGTGTGTGTGAAACAGCTGACACAACAGATCCTGGGTCAGTCAGGAGCAAGAAAAAAAATTGTGGCTTTGGCGATCACATGATCACGATGTCTGAAATTGCGATCGTTCAGCCCTACAGGTGAGGGTGGTTACCTTTAGTAGACATTCAAACACATTTGTGTTAACTTGTGTTAATGTTATCAGGCCAAAATCACCAGAGAATGTAAACCTTTGCAGGAGCTTTAACTACAAGGCGACAGGTTGGTATTTATCTATAACACTTAAAGAACTGATGTTGTCAGTAGATTCATCATGTTGGGTTTCCAAACAGCCGCCCCTGGAGGGAACATGCTGTCTTTAGCTCATTTCAAGGTGATCCATTAAATAGCTGTTGAAAAATCAGACTTGAAGCTCCCATGAGGAGTTTCTCCTGGTTAATGTCCTTCCCTCACTCCATGGTGTCAGCCCTCGAGCAGGAAGCCTCGGTTTAAAATCCAACATGCAGCTTCTTTCCTGCAGATCTCTCCAACTCTCACCCTGTTTTCTGCTCAATCCGCTGCCTGGTCTCTGAAATAAAGGCTGAAAAAGCCTGAAAAATAACCCACACGTGACTCCAGTTGCATTTTTTTTTTTTGGCAGATTCGCTTACTTTGACCTTCTGGTCTACTATTCTTGATTTGAGCCACATTTACTAGACAAGGTTATAAAAATGTCTCATTTCAAGTTTTTTAAAGACAAAAATGAGGCATCAGTTGCTTGTAACAAGTAAAAAAAAAAAATCTGCCAATGGAATAAGATAAAAGATTCTTGTTTTAAGACATCTTTCTAATTTCAAGAAACTTCCTGGGCAATTCATCTTTTCCCATTGGCAGATTTTTTTGACTTGTTACAAGCATTTTACACCTCATTTTTGTCTTAAAAAAACTTGTAAAAAGACATTTTTATGACCTGGTCTGGTGAATGTGGCTCAAATTAAGAATAATAAGACAATTTTTACGACAAATAAGACATAATGACTTGCTTAGATTTCCGTTTTTGCAGTGAGGGCACTGAAGCTGTATGGTATTGCTGAGACATTAATTCTAGGTTGGGAACCACTGCCTTAATCATTGCACTCCTACAGGAAACACAAAGAATATGCTTAGCACTAACTTTTGTCTTTCTGCGTCTTTAGATGTCCCTCATAGTCTTTAACGGCGCCCTGCTGGCAGTGGGAGGCTCTGACGATGTCACCAACCTGAAAACGATCGAAGTTTACTCTCATGAAACCAACACATGGAGGTAAAGCTGCTGTGACTGCTCAGCTTTAGTTACTGTCTCTTTTATTATTATTACTGCCCAAAGCTCTCACACATGATTAGTTTCCACTCCCTGTTAAAGTGGTTTACAGGAACCATAGAGGCGTAACTTCATCTTTAGGCTTTAATGTGGAATTAAATCCAATCATGAGGGGACAATTTTACTGCTCATACACGAAGCAGCAGGGATGTGGAAAATGTTTGTAGTTTATGAGTTTTTGAATATATAATTGCATTAACCTCTTATGCTCCACCTGGTCATCTGCAAGCAAGTTGTCATTAGTCTGACGTCAGCAAAGTATAAACACAAACACCTTTGTCAAACATTAAACGCATTCAGCTTCAGAAAACTTAAATTCTTCACATTTCAGTCGCTAAGTTCGTTTTATAGTTTACCTGACTGACAAAACGTAATTACGTCCTACCTGTTAGGGGTCATTACGTCACATCCTGACGCCCGTACCCTGAATATTCACTCTCCTTTCCACCAGAGGAATCCAGAGTTCAAACATATCAAAAGTGTTGTTTCTTCAAATTATTCCTAGTGGTGAAATTTCTCCTGTAAAGTTCGTTGTTTGTCCGTCTGTCGTGTCCGTTCTCATCAACAACAGCAGCTTCACATTCTTGTAGCATTTCATCCTCGATGTGAATCTGGCAAAACTTGGCATATTTTGTTTTCTAAGACTTCTTTAGACCATTTCGATGCATGGAGATTTGATGCCAGGAGAGCCTGATTTATACAAGAAGTGCTCTCTGCTTGACTGGCTGCGTAAAAGCCCCCGAACAGGCTTGTTTATTGGCGATCGGCCCTGTCACTCACACGTACAGTAACCAAAAGCCTTACCGTTTATACGAAGCCTGCTGTAGCTAGTTAGGCGGTAAAGACGTCTTTACTGCCACGCATAATCATCCGTATTCATGTGTGCAATCCATGGCTGGGAACTACAATTCCATGATTTTTAGCAAACCTTTTCATAAATTTGAACAAAGTTGATTACAAAGAGGACGCTGAGCACTGATACAGCTGGCTTTGTTTGCGCGAAGTTGTCAGACTAGACTCTGGAAATTGAGAACGCATCTGCTGTATTTGGTCATGAGACTAAAAACTCTCTAAAACCTTCAAAGTTTTACCAAGAGAGATCAAATTTCACCCACTTGTAGATGACAAGATGTAGAAGGATGTTGTATGTCTGGCATGGAGCACCTTGAAGTTAATGATGTTCAAAAATTAGTTATAAAAAACGAAGATGAAAAAAGGTGTTTCAGATGTATTTATCCTGATGCTACATATAAAAACATGACATTTTCTGAAACTAGAAGCTTAAATATTTAAAATGATGTGTCACTGATGAATTTTGATCATATGGTTTTACAGTTTTAAGCTTTGGAAGATAGTTTGGTATATAGGCTAGAATTAGGTGGCGTGTAAGGGGTTAATGACTGTAGTGGATTGAGTCTGTCTGGCTGTGATGATGCTGTTATGAAATACATTTCAATCTAAGGACAAAAATACTTTACATCCTTAGTCTGCAGCTCACATCCAGACAAACACACACTGTCACTTTGTGATTCATGCAGCATGTACGGCTCCTATATATTATATACGCCTTCGGGGCTGCGAACTGAATCTGAGTGCTTCACTGTCTGAGTCGGACTGTTCTTCTCCTCTCCATCTGTTTTTAGACACTTTGGAAGCATGAAGAGCAAGCATCCGGGCGGCAGAGCGGCCGTGCTCTGCTGAGACTCCACAAAGCAGCCGTTACATGAACAGGACGGAGGTGTGGGAGAGAAAAGAGCCTAATGGACGCTCGCCGGGCTGCGGGACGCATTGTAATACGTTTCAATCGAGGCAGGGTAATGACTGAATAATTGAAGAGTTCACTCCAAAACGAGACGGCGCTGCATTAGTCAAAGCTGGCAGCTGCTGTTGCAAAATAACCAGGAGCATTAAATTAAAGCACATTATAGGGTAGCAGGTGAATGCTGGAGTTAGGGGTCTTTTTATGTCTCCTACTTACAAAACAGACCTTTTTTTTTAAGGAGATGAGTCAGTGCATAATTGATTTCAGGCTCGTCTGCCAATCATCGATCACACCATCCAACTCTCACATTAAAAAACAGATCGTGAATTGACTGATTTAACTTAAACCACATCTTAATTTGGAGGTTTTGGATTTTTTTTTGAATAGACCTGAAATTGGATAATCGTTCTAATTCCTTACGTTTGCTTTAAGCACATTATGAGATAAGAGCGTGACAGTGATAAGTGTGGAAATGTGAAAATAGAAGATCTTGTAAATATTGTGATTTGTGTCTTGAGCGATTATTAATGCTGAGTAACAGGTGCAAGCCAAAAAGATTGAGAAAATATGGAAATAATGCAGGTGTTAGTATTATATTAGTCTAGGGCTGCACAATTTATCATTTCAGTATCATCATAATGAAATGTGAATATACAACAATCATATACCAAGGTATATAATATATTGTGATATATTTAAGTCCATTTTTGACCATTTGAGCATTTTACACTTAGATATTTTGTGTTTATTTCACGGCCTCCTTCCCACACCGTATGATTTCATGAGCTGCGTTGAGATTTGAAACAGTCACAGTTTAGTGTTTAAGTAAACCGTTGCTTAAAGTTTGCTTTTACTTCCTTTAGAAATTGCTTCAAATTTACTCTGCACCGTCTGTTCTGACTGTTGATAAAGTACAAGGTGTAAAATTTTCAGCAAATTTTGTTGTTTCTCAATTTTATTGAAGTTGTTTTCAGACATATCCACATACATTTACAATTACTTTTGTAATATATGGTATGCTAGACCTCATTTACATATAACTACATCTATTTTTTTAGTAAAAATAAATCAAAAATTTTGACTTTTTTGTCACTAAGGTTATTATCAGAGGTGCATGTGTTGATGTATTAACACAGACAGGAATAAATCAAAGTTTAGGCAGGATATTGTTTCAAAACCATTTCATTTTTAATGATAATAGATGCTGTAATCTTTTATTAAACACACATAATGCAACTAAAATGGTCATAATTAATTTTACATGTTAATAGCATAGCATGGAACTATCCATGTAATTTTCAAGGAGCTCTATGGAAGAAAATCCAAGTTATGATTATGATTAGATACATTGTGCTTGTACTAAAAATGTATCTGAATATTACTTTTTTATTGATTCATCTCTGGAAAAAGATTAATTAAGCTGACAAAAAAGGCAAAACGCAGGAGGAGGACAAACCCCAGCGTGTTAACATATTGTATTCAGTTTCCTATAATTGTGTTAGGTTGTGGAGGGAAACTTAAATGATGCAGGAGTTATTAAAAAGTCTGGCCTGATGCAAGGAGAATCCTTAACGATCGATATCAATATCTGGATATCAACAAACTAAAAACTCATTGCAAATGCAAAGTGTTCATAGCGGAAGAGAAAGAGACAGAGGCAATTAGGTGAGAGTCTGTTATCACAATTTCAGGGAGTCAGGGAGAATTTATCTGAACAGAATTAAGCAGGAATCTTGAAAAAATATAGCATTATTTACCAATATTGTGCAGCCCTATGTTTGTCATTTACTGTATTTGAAAAGGGTTGATACTGTGAGAAGTTCGAGGTAGAGGGAGAATAATGTTTGTTAGTGAAAGGGTGTGAGCTATAAGCTTTGATAAATGTGTTTTTAGGGTTAAATTTGTCCATATTCTTTTTTTTTTGTATACATTCTGTGTGCACAAAATGACTACAAGTGCACCGTGACTGACCCACTGTAAAAACATGCAGCCACAAACACGACAAACACAGAAAGCTTCACTAAATAACCACATCATTCAAATCCACCAAGTTGTGGAAAAGAAATCTGTGGGAATCAAGATCTAAAGCGAGATAAGGAAGCAGGAGAGCGAGCGAGAGAGCGAGTGAGTGAGTGAGTTCTGACTGCTGGCATGGGAAAGCATAAGTGGCTGTGTGGGCTTTAAAATGATGACGCTCAGAGCTCTTTTTCCCCTGGAGAATAATGGGCTGAAATGTGGAGAGGCTGAGCGCTGAGGATTGCACACAGAGCAACACGTCTTTTTTCCCAGAGACACGCACGCACACACGAGCCAGCGGTGTCTCCCCGGCCGTCTTTCTGTGAACACAGAATGAATATTTTTTTCAACTTGAGGGGGAGTGTTGTGAGGCAAATGGAGGAAAGAGCTGTACCAGGTATGTTTGAAGAGAAAGAAATGCTGAGTGATTGAGGATTCCTGGAAGTTGGGAAGACTTTTGCATGCACTGTGTTTCTGTTATCACTGAAAATGGATAGAAATGATATGAAATCAATAAACAACTATTTCATATGATGTAATCAATGCAGTGTTTATGTATTAATGTAGAAAATTTAAAGCCTTTTTGACAAATATTACTAATTCGAAAGCTGTTTAACCTCTTACGCTCAACCTGGTCATCAGTGACCCATTTGCCATCCCTCTAAATAGTAACGCCTTTGTTGTTCTCATCAATAACAGCAGCTTCACAGTCTTATACCATTTCCTCCTCAATTTGAATCTAAAAAAATGAACTTGCTTGTATTTCTTAGGATTTTAGCTGCAAGACAAAGATGACCCTAATGGTTTTGTGCTGAGATATCATGCCAGGACAGCTTGTGATAGCCAATAATGACCATATGGTAGTCTTGTATAATAGCTCTATTAGGGCTTTTTTTTGTTTGTAAGCAGAGCTGTGAACAATATTTACAGTAGCAAATCGCCTTACCCTTCACATGAATCTAGCTGTAGCCATTTAGATTATCGACGAGACCTAGTAATAGACGTGAATCTTCATCTTTATCCATGTGCGCAACTGAAGAGGTACAATCTGTGACTGGAAAATACAATTTTATGATTTTTGCCAGAGCTTTCCATAAAAAAATTTAAAAAAAAAACAAAAAAACAGCAAAGTTGACTGAAAAGAAGTCACTGAGCACTGATGAAGCTGCTTTTGTTTGCACAGAGTGAGTACAACTATGCCTGGTGTTTGGTCTAACCCCTCCAAAATTTCACTTAAAAAGCTCAAAATTCACCCAGATGTAGATGAAAAGGTGTAGAAGTGACGTGGTGGATGGTTTATGTCTGGCATGACGCATCGTGACGTGATTTATTTTTAAAAGTAGTTGAAAAAATGAAGAGGAAAAATGTGTCTGAGCTGCATTTATCCTGATGTGGACTTTAGCTACATCTAAAAACATGATATTTTTTTAAACCTGAGACTATAATCCCTTAAAATGAGGTGATACTGATGAATTTTGACCTTATGGTTCTACAGTTATAATCTTGAAAACATTGTATGGTATTTAGGCCAGAATTATTAGGTGGGATGTAAGGGATTAATCTACCATTATTCATGTTTAGAAGCATAAATATACAATCATGTTACATCTTGAATCTTCTTCAACTACTTGAATGAGATGCGGACACATTTCACAACGTTTCATCTCTCATATAATAGAAGAAACAGAATTATCTGTCCTCACTTTTAGACCCTGAACGTTGTTAATAGAGCAGATTTGAGCTATATTTCTTAGTTTTCCATTCCTCTAAAAGCTGTTTTACAGTAAGTTTCCCGTCAGCACCAGCCTTCCTTAACCCTCCGTAGCCGAATCTTGACGAAGTTGGCCGGCAGGTGGCGAAGCACCCGTGGATGGAGAATGAGCACCGTCCTCCTCCAGCTCCATCCCGGGGAGGAGAGAGATGCTGAGGCTGGGGAGTAGAGCTCGCTAACGGTAGAAGGAGAAGAAGAAGCGGTACTTACATTGGTTTTAGAGCACAGTTTGTGACGTTAGAGCGGTTGGGGAGGTTTACACGAAGTAGTGAGGTATTTATAAAAGCAAAACCTTCAAAGGAATGAAGCTAATTCTCGACAACGCGGACTAAAAATAACACTTCGTCCTCCTTCCGCTGGGGAATGTAGTTCGTTAGTGGTAGCAAACAAAGTTGTTGCTAAGCGACAGCAGTTTTAGGCATAGGGGGGATGGCGCATTGATATTTTTGTGTCCTCAACGGCTGCGGTTTTTGGAACGCGACTCAGCCAATCAGCGTTCACAACCGGGACTATTTCTTCTCTTAAACTTCAGCAAACGAGGTGTCAACACAGAGGAGTGAAGCACCTGGATGGATTTGATGCACGTGCAGGCTGAGTTTCACTCATTTCTGTCTTTATTTGCTCTCTGACCGCGGGAAACGACCTCCTCGACCTTTGTAAGGTCATTTTCTCATGATGACAAAGCTTCTTCAGGCGCACGGTGATGGGAGACCTCCTCTGTCACAGTGGCAGTGCTGTATAAGCAGAATGTGGAGGTTATATAAATCAAGCCTGTGTTTACGATGATGGGACTGTGGTGCACATGTGTAAGTTCACTTACCTTCTTTATTTTTTTTCATCTTTTTCTGCAGTTTATCTCTATCTTAAACCATAAAAGTGCAATTTACAGTGTGTTGATGGCTCTTAGGTCAACTTATGCATGAAAAAGTTCAATAAAACCATCAATAATTTGGTATCATATAACCATTATATGATGCTGAAGCCTGGAGAGCTAAATATATCCATGATGCTATTTGTATAGTCTCAGTGTTGCATGGTAGAAAGCTGTCTTAACCCTTAGATGCACACGTGGGGTCAAAAATGAATGAATTATTGAATTAAATAAGATGTTTTAAGCTCATTTGCACACAAAATAAGGTATTTTATTGCCTCTGTGAGCTGTTATTTTTCTTATTTGAATTTCAAAACAGTTTCTTGATGCTGTATCCACCAAAGAATTTTTAACCATTGGATGCGCAACCTACTTATACCCACACTCTTCCACACGTGGGGTCAAAAATGACCCCAATTGAAATTAATGGGGTTTACAATAAACTGAGATGTTATTCTTCAAAATCTTTAAAACAAAGAGTTGTAATTTTTCTATATTCCAGGTATTCCTCAAAAAACATGTTTGTGACATAAGGCCATTTGCTTTTTTATTCAATTTTTTATTAATTTTAAGAAATTGCAGTTTTTGTATCACTACCCCACTCTTTCGCACGTGGGGTCAAAAATGACCCCAATTGAAATCAATGGGGTTTTCAATAAACTGGGTTGTTAGTCTTCAAAATCTTCAAAACAAAGAGCTGTAATTTTTTTCATATTCAAGGTATTCCTTATAATACATGTTTGTGACATGAGGCCATTTGCATTTTTATTTATTTTTTCATTAATTCTAAGAAATTTCAGTTTTTGTATCACTTTTGATACTCATTTTTGACCCCACTTGTGGAAGGGTGAGGTAGTGATACAAAAACTGCAATTTTTTAAAATTAATGAAAAAATTAATAAAAATGCAAACGGCCTCATGTCACAAACATGTTTTATGAGGAATACCTTGAATATGAAAACATTACAACTTTTTGTTTTGAAGATTTTGAAGAATAACATCTCAGTTAATTGTAAACCCCATTCATTTCAATTGGGGTCATTTTTGACCCCACGTGTGGAAGAGTGTGGGTATAAGTAGGTTGCGCATCCAAGGGTTAAAAATTCTTTGGTGGATACAGCATCAAGAAACTGTTTTGAAATTCAAATAAGGAAAAATAACAGCTCACAGAGGCAATAAAATACCTTTTTTTGTGTGCAAGTGAGCTTAAAACATCTTATTTAATTCATTAGCTTTTCCATTTGCTTGAAAGAGTTGGACAGAAATGCAACAACAACAAAAAAATAATAATATGGGGGGTATCCAACTGAATTTTTCCATGGAAAAAATACCCAATATATACAGCACAGGCCAAAAGTTTGGACACACCTTCTCATTCAATTTGCGTTTTCTTTATTTCCATGACTATTTACTGGACTGACTGACTTCATTTCTCATAGTAATGATGGCCACTTGTTTTTCTTTAGTTAGCTGATTGGTTCTTACCATAATATGAATTTTAACAGTTGTCCAATAGGGCTGTTGGCTGTGTATTGACCTGATTTCTGCACAACATAACTGATGGTCCCAACCCCATTGATAAAGCCAGAAATTCCACTAATTAACCCTGATAAGGCACAGCTGTGAAGTGAAAAACCATTTCAGGTGACGACCTCTTGAGGAATCCCAAAAGTGTACAAAGCAGTAATCAGAGCAAAGGGTAACTATTTTGAAGAAACTAGAATATAAAACATGCCTTCAGTGAGAATCTACTATTTAAATAGTCTTGGAAATAAAGAAAACACATTGAATGAGAAGGTGTGTCCAAACTCTTGGCCTGTACTGTATGTCTTATACATTTCCCATTTACAGAACCACTGTAACTTCTCCAAACATTTTAGTTATTGGTCATTTTTCTGCTTTCTGAAGTGTCAAAACGTCATGTGGGAAGACCTTCCAGCTTAGACTCGTAATTAGACAACCAGGTTAAAATCACTTCATATAAATTTAAATATATACATTTCCCTAACATGTTTTGCATTCACTGAAAAAAAATATGAAGCATTTGCACTTATATTTCTGTTCATTATATGAAATATCATCTGGGGTGATCATCAAGAAAACACAATTTTGTGACTTTTATTTTTAAACCAGCTCAAGGAAACATCTGAGGAACCCAATAAAACACATGGGAGGTTATTAAGTCTTTCTCTTCTTTGCAAATAAACCTATTTTTTAACTACTGTAATGTACGGGCCACTTTTGGGTATCATGTGGGACGACCACCCCAAAGCTGTGAATACGTAAGTTTTATCCGCAATCTATGAGCCTGCCCTTCTTTAATTGTTTGTTCAATTACTTATACCTGTTTAACTATTGGTAATGTTAAAGAAATATATTAATTTTGAGATAAATTACAGTCACGTGGAATTACCTTTTTCAAGGCTGTTTTTTTAATTCAGCTTTAAAAACACTTAAATCTCTTAACTTGGGTTTTTCTGCATAAAGGCATGTGAACACTACATTACATTGTTTGGACATTAACCAAATGTATATCCATCAACGACATGGATTCACATAAGTATGGGAATTTTTTTCTTTTATGTCAAGAATCATTTTATTTTTCCAAATGTAAATGCTTTATTTTACTCGTTAAATCAGGCCTTTTGAAAAGAGAGTATAAACAGCAGATTTAAATATATTGAATCTTAAAAACTGACTCACCTGTGATGTGGCTTTTCTGTGGAGATATGACCCTTCTGGGTTGGTACCTTCCATATTTGAACCAAAGTTGCCCTGGTAATTGGTACCTGTACTCCACGGCACCAATTATTGGTACATTTGTGTGTATATGCGGTAATCAACATTCATTTTTTTAATAATAAAATGTCAAAATATTTCAATCTAACATATTCATTTCTTAGTATATGAACTCTTACAAATAAATCAAAACTATATTCAACTATTTGTGCTGCAACTCATATCTGGCATGGAAGATCGCCAACGCTTCCACTTCCTCACAGTCATAGCTTTGTTTAGGTACTAAAACATGGAAAATAGTTGGTAACTATACAAGTACTTAATTTTGTACCCATCCCCTAATGACCCCTGATAGTCTGAAGACATCATCAACATTCAACTCTTTCACTCAATCGGCAACATCATAGCATCCCAATTTAAATAATAATAAAATCAGCATCAAAAAATTACAAAAGAATCATAGTACGGGAAAAGCATAAAGTCCCATAACTATTTGATATGGTTTGGACTGAAATACTTTGTAGATGCTTAAGATTTTGTATTTAAAGAGAATTTATTGGGTTGTAAATAAGAAATCTGTAAAGAATAAAGAATATGGACAAATAATAGCTTATGAGAACAACAAAGTTCCTAATTTTGAGTACAAATGAGCTGGAGTCTTTTAGAAACTTTTTATTTTTATTTTATTTTATTGAATAACTGGTTTTTGTGGTCTAATAAGATAAAGAACAAAGCAAAAACTAAATTGGTGTGACCTTGAACTGTTTAAATATAGTGAGGATTTTAAATTACAAGTAAAATTCACTCAATAAACTTGAGTATTGTGTAAATTTTTAATAAGTTATCCATATTTCACAATTATTATTGACCAAAAAATGTTATAGTAGGAGCGACATGAGTTTATTGAGTTTGAGGTTGTTTGATGTGTTGGTTAATTTGATTATTTTTATTTTTGAATATAACTTTTTTTGTGAAATGGAAACGAAATATTAAGTTAAATTAATCAGCCACTTTCTTATGAGCTCAAATAGTTGCACTGAAATTAGGGCTGCACAATTAATCGAATCGCAATCGCAATCGCGATATGAGAACGTGCGATTATATAATCGCACTCAAGACTGCGATTTGCGATTTAACTAGTTGTGCGCATGCGTCCCTGAATCCTACAATCTGTCCTCTGTTTGGAGTCTGGTTCGTCACGCCCATCACTGCCATCTATGCATCACTGCTCCAAGAATCGGTGTGTGCATGTGTGAGTGCGCGCGCGTGTGCGCAGTCTGTTTGGTCACGTGATTTTCCAGCAAGCTGAGAAATAGTTGAATGAGGAGCTTACTACTCGTTCGTCTTTTCCTTGTCCACTGCTTTTTTGTGCGTGCAATCTTTTCACACGAAAAAGACAATCGGTGCCAGGCCTGGAGTGTCACATCTGCAGAGGATCTGAGCGTCTGTCTGTTAAATAAGTCAGGTCCACAAAGTGATACAGGAGCCAGGAGTCACCAGCTAACAACTTTAGTTGCGTCCTTCGATACATTCAGGAGAATCACACACCTCATGTTCTGCTGCACGTCCGGTTTCGCAATTTGCATTTCAAAATAAAAGCATACATTTCATAATAAAAGCATGCAAAAGAGTTAATACTACTTGAGGAGTTTAAGAACTGTCTACCCAAGCAAATCGCTGTTTAATTAAATGAACAAAAAGTTCCCTCACTCACAAAAGCTGCCATTCTAGCCAACACGACCTGAATCTCTGAAATTGATTCTGTATTGTTCATTCCTAAAACTGCTGCACTTTATGGCAGAAGAAATGCACTGATCTGTTGGTCTCAGTTAAGTACCAACTAGAAAAAAATGAACAAGGTTTTGTTTGCTAAAGCTTATGTATTAATTCAGTTAACTATTCATTAATTCACTCGTAAACCGTTTCAAAAAATGATTCTCACTGTTCTTGGGTCAAATATTGATGTTATTAAAATGTAATTGATCAAGATTAATACATTTCAAAGACTCCGATTGATACGTTAATTTTTTTTTTTCAAGTCCCAGCCCTTATATATATATATATATATATATATATATATTCTGTTCAAATTATGTGTGTAAATAACTCGAGCCCACAGTTATGTCTCATTGCTAAATGTATTTACTTTTAGGGGGGAATAATCAATTATTTAAACAGTTATTTTGAAAAAAGTACTATAAAAGCCTTGTCATTTGTAATTACTTAATACTTGTATGTTTTAAGTTAAGAAATGCATACTCCAAAATAATTATACAATACTAACATACTCTGCATGTTCATTGCTAATCAGGGAAAAAGCCCCATGTCACCATTTATCAAATCGCAAATCGCAATCGCAAATCGCAATAATGTTCACCATAATCGCAATCGCAAAATTTTCCCATATCGTGCAGCCCTAACTGAAATATTTCCCAATCTTTTTTTATTTACATGAAGAAAACTCTTTAAAAATTCTGAGGGAGAATCGCCAAAATCCCATCACCAGTTTGCAAAATGGCATCAACCAAGCAGAATATTAAAATAGATATTTACCGCAAGTGATTAAATAATTTATGGATCATATTTTCTGCTTCCACGAATAATTTAAGATGTGTAGAAAAAGAAATACCAACATGCTCCTAAGCTCACCTCTTCATGAACTTACAAGGAAGAAGCTGTGATAAAGGATTTAGGCTTTGTTTTGTCATCACTCTTCTTTCTTTCAGACACTGACCCTCGTCTAAGTCACACACTCACACACACACACAGAGTCAGGAGTTGGATTAAATTTTAATTGTGCAACATTCATTTAGTGCAGATTCTAACTTACATATCTGAGTGTCATCCTTCAATAATGCATCAACCTGAGCGTCGACGTCAGAGCTGATTCTGCTTCATCCTCCCTTTGGAACCTCTTTACTTTTTTAGAAACCAGTTTTATCTCTTATGTCTTCCACTTTTTTTTACTCTGAATCTGCCTTTTTCGTCCCCTGTTACTGTGGCTGACTTTCGAAGGTTGCAGACAGTGTTCTGATAGTTGACACAGCTTGATTTACTTGATTGTCGTCCTCTTGTATCCTCACTCCCCTCTTTCCCGAAAGCAAAGGACACATTAAGGACAATGCATGCCTTTATTTCCTGTTTACTGCTCCCGTAGACACATCTGAGGGTCTTTACTTTCGCCGTTAATCAGGGAGAGAGCGTGTCTGCGGCTGCTATTAGCCCACTCAAGGCTGCCTACACTGTAAGCTGATGGCCGTATGCACGAATGCAAAGCCCTGTATTACCCACTTCACTCTCCTCTCTGCAGAGGCTTCAAAGGAAAATCAGAGCTGAGGATAAATCATACCAGAGGAGAGGACGTGAAGATGTGAAGGCATCTCTAAAATAAGCTGAGGGATTGATTTACTCATGTAAAAACACACACACCAACAGTGGGATAATATCAATGTCCTATATCTGAGATAATTTATTCATACTTTATTGCTTCATGGAAAGAAATGACCTGATGGGGGGATTCCTCCTCCTCCTCCTCCTCCTCCTCCTCCTTATAGCGGCATACACTAACCCCTTTCATCCAACCTAATTCTAGCTTGTATACTGTACTATATTGCAAAGCTTATAAGTGAAGATCCATAAGATCAAAATAGATCAGTGACACCTCATTTTAACGAAGAAAAGTTCAAGAAAAAGTCATGTTTTCATATGCGGCTTAAGTTCACATAAGGCTAAATGCAGCTGAAACACTTTTTTCTCTTTGTTTTTATAACCATTTTTGAAAATCATTAATTGCAAGATGCTTCATGCCAGACATAAAACATCCACCACATCACTTCTACACCTTGTCATCTACATCTGGGTGAAATTTGAGCTTTTTAGGTAAAACCTTGCAAGAGTTGGAGAGTTTTTAGTCTCATGAGACCAAACCCCAGACAGAGTTGTATTCACTATCTTCACTGTGCAAACAAAACCAGCTTCATCAGTGCTCAGTGTCCTCTTTTTAGTCAACTTTGAATAATAAAAATTTACATCCAAGTCGCAGGTTGTACCTCTTCAATTGGGCACATGAACATGAATGAAGATGCACAGCAATAAATAGGTCTCACCAATGATCTACATGGCTACAGCTAGCTTGGTGTGAAGGGTTAAGATATCAACTACTTTATAAGTGAGTGACAGGCCTGTTAGCCAATGAATGACTCTCTAATGGAGCCAGTTTGCAAGACCACCAATCGCAATTTGTCAGGCAAGCAGGGAGCACTTGTTGGCTATCACAAGCTGTCCTGGGATGAAAACTTCTTGGAAAATGATGGGGTCACTTTTGTCTTGCAGCTAGGACTCTAATGAAAGCAAACACACCCAGTTTCGCCAGATTCACACTGAGGAGGAAATGCTATAAGACTGTGAAGCTGCTTTTATTGATGAGAACAGACACGACAGACAGACAAACAACAGACTTTACAGGAGAAATTTCACCACTTGGAATAATTTGATGAAACAACACTTTTGATATGTTTGAACTCTGGATTCCTCTGGTGGAAAGGAGAGTGAATATTTGTATATTTTATTGTAAATATTTGATTGTAAATTTCTGTTTACACTCTGATGAAGGAATGCAAATGGTGAATGGATCACGGATGACCCGGTAGAACGTATAAAGTTAAAAGCTGCACTTTTGGACACCTTGAGTAAACAAACACAGGTGGATAATAGCCGTCTGACCCACCTGACACGCTATTTTTTATCAGAACGGGCATAAATAATTCAACACCTACTATTGGGGTTGTGCGAGACAGCGTGGGCATAAATATTAAGCTCCTCGTTCACATTAAAGAGTGCTGGTGTTAATCTCAGAGGCCTCGCCACTGAACTCAAAGCAGAGCTAAGCTGCAACACGGGCGAAGTGAATGTTATCATGTCACACTCCTGCTTAAGAGGTGAAATTCTAATAAGTGTCTTTAATCTCTCTCTCTCTCTCTCTCTCTCTCTCTCTCTCTCCTTCTCGAATCTTCAAGAGTCAGTCATGAGCCCTCCTCGCCGATCATCGAGTTCCCATGGTGACAGGTAATTCCCTTAAGCACTCATTTCCCCACATGTGACATTGTGTGTGTCATTACATGGATCCTTCAACATACACACATTATAATGCAGATATGAATGGTTGGTTTTTTTTAATATTCGTCTTTGCAGTTACATTTTCTTGAAGCCTTCTCCGAGGACTTTTTAACTGGTTATGAAACAGCCTCGCTCTGACACTGATTCCCCCAAATGCAAACTGGAGCATCAGGAGAAAAAAAACCCACCCCTGCTGCTCTTTCCTCAGTGTTATGCTAATGCGCATCAGCACTGATGAGCCGCTCTTTGAAACAAACTTGCTCGTACACCTAATATGTTGTTCATACAGTGTTTTACCAACACACTTTGTTTTCTGCAGTCTATCCATGTCACAGTAGAGAAATGTACACATACACATGCTGTATAATGCTGCAGTAACCCTTAATACTGACCTTTACATTCTTATAGATTTTATTTTATAGTTTTAGCCCTCTGAGGCAGGCTCAAGCAATCGAAGAAAATCAATAAAATCAATCATGAATGTAGCTTTTCTTCAAGCCCCTGTAAGGAACTTTCATGGTGAGGCTAATCAACCTCAACACCAGCTCAAATATAGATTTATATCAACACAAATGCACAAATCTTTAACATGCAGGAGCTCTCAAGCTTTACTGTTCCTTGGTCCAGATGTCTTATTTCCCGATTGTACAAGTGCTGCTCTCAGATGCCGTCTTGTCCTGTCAGGTTCGGTGAACAATCGTACAAACGTGGAAGAAAAAGTGAAGAAGATATTATGTATTTGATTAACTGTGAAGAAGTAATATCAAAGGGACTGTGCAGTTATGTAACTCTGTTATTTAAAAAGTGACAGCAACAAACTACATACATTTAGTGCTACTCACAGCCTGAGATGTGTTTGTGACATGTAACGTTAGTGAATCCTGGTTGTGTCCTACCAGTGCTCATCTACCAACTCCAACCTCACCAAGCAGAGCAAACGTAACCTGGCTCTTCATTTTATTGACAGACTCTCAGGTTTGAACAGATCACTGCAGAATAACTGCTCCAAAAGGGTTGGACTGAAAACCAATATGAACAGCTTAGCTTTTGAGTTCATGTGTCAGGCTTTAGTTCATGTGTCAGGCTTTAGCTCATGTTTCAGGCTTTAGCTCATATTCTGGCTTTAGCTCATGTTTCAGGCTTTAGCTCATATTCTGGCTTTAGCTTGTGTTTTAAGCTTTAGCTCATGTTTAAGTCTTTAGCTAGTGTTTCAGGCTATAGGTCATGTTTCAAGTCTAAGCTATTGTTTCAGGCTTTAGCTGAAGTTTCTAGCTATTGCTCTTGTTTCTTGCTATAGCTTGTGTTTTAGTCTTCAACTCATGTTTCAGGCTTGAGCTCACGTTTAAGTTTAAGCTCATGTTTCAGGCCTTAGCTTATGTTTCAGGCTTTAACTTGTGTTTCAGGATTTAGGTCATGTTTCTGGCTTTTGCTCAGGCTTAAGTCTTTAGCCTGTGTTTCAGGCTTTAGCTCATGTTTCAGTCTTTAGTTTGTGTTTAGGCTTTAGCTCATATTTAAGAGTTTTGTTTGTGTTTTTATGCTTTAGCTCATGTTTCAGGTTTTCACTCATTTGTCAATCTCAAGCTCATGTTTTAGGCTTTAGCTCATGTCCCTAGCTTTAGCCCATGTTTCAGGCTTTAGCTCCTGTTTTAGGCTTTAGCTCATGTTTTAGGCTTTAGCTTATGTCTCTAGCTGTAGCGCATGTTTTAGTCTTTAAGTCATGTTTCAGGCTTTAGCTCATGTTTAAGTCTTTAACTCATGTCTCTAGCTTTAGCTCATGTTTAAGGCTTTAGCTCATGTTTAAGGCTTTAGCTCATGTTTCAGGCTTTAGCTCATGTTTAAGTCTTTAACTCATGTCTCTAGCTTTAGCTCATGTTTCAGGCTTTAGCTCATGTTTCAGGCTTTAGCTCATGTCTCTAGCTTTAGCTCATGTTTCAGGCTTTAGCTCATGTCTCTAGCTGTAGCTCATGTTTTAGTCTTTAAGTCATGTTTCAGACTTTAGCTCTTATTTCAGGCTTTAGCTCATATTTCAGGCTTTAGCTCATGTTTTGGGCCAAAGCTCATGTTTCAGGCTTGAGCTCATATTTAAGTCTTTAACTCATGTCTCTAGCTTTAGCTCATGTTTAAGGCTTTAGCTCATGTTAAGTCTTTAGCTCATGTTTCAGGCTTTAGCTCATGTCTCAGGCTTTAGCTCATGTTTCAGGCTTTAGCTCATGTCTCAGGCTTTAGCTCATGTTTCAGTCTATAGCTCATGTTTCTGGCTTTAGCTAATGTTTCAGTCTTTAGCTCATGTTTCAATCTCCAGCTAATTTTTAAGGCTTTAGCTCATGTTTCAGGCTTTAGCTCAGGTTTCAGGCCTTAGCTCATGTTTCAGGCTTTAGCCCATTTTTCAGCTTTTAGCTCTTAATTCAGGCTTTAGCCCATGTTTTAGGCTTGGCTCTTACTCCATCACTCTCAAGTTTAGCTTCCTTCTGCTCATTTGTCTATCTTATTTTTTTCAAACAGCCAAGCTCTGGTTTCCACTTTTATAACTTAGTAAACTACAGAATTTAATTTCATGAATTTTTATCAGTCAAATATCTGGATATGAGACTCTTTTAAGATCACTACAAAAAAATCCTCACTGTCTCTTCAGTAAAGCTCCTTAATACGAAATTTATCAACACGTTTGATTCATTGATCTCACATTAACATGAACAAAAACACTTCATGTTGCTGTTCCTGCAAGCAGCTGCATGTTCAAAGACAAAAACAGCCCCTTAAGGAGGTGACATTCTCTGGTTAAGTTCCTTTGAGAACATAAACTGTACCAGTGGTTAACATGAAAAAAGAGGTAATCACAGCTTCTGTAGGAGGAACTTTGATGAAAAAAGGTCATTTTTTTCTCCTGAATAATACAGGTCTATGCACATACATATAAAAAGCCTTTGATAATACATGAGATGCATAAACAAGGTAACACCAAGTCATCTGCTTTGGACTTTTATGCATGATTTACTCTGACGCAGAGAAGAAGGGTGATGCTTTGCACTTCTTAAACAACATATAGCTCGTATGTTTTGTTCAGCCGTGTGTGACAAACTGCTTCAGATTTATATTTGCAGAGCAAAACGACCCACATTTGAGTCCTGGATAAATAATGTATCATCTGGGGATTACAGTAGGACATGAATTCCCTCTGAACATTGATTGTTTTGATTACAAACAGTCTGTTCTCTTTCATTATGTAACCCTGTAACTCCCCGCTGATTTCCAAGGAATGTTCCCCCAGAAAACGTTCAGATTCATTTTAAATGAAAGCACCTTATCGCTGTCTCGGTTTATTCTGGTTTTCAGCTGAAATGTCTGACAGCAGATGTTCTTCTCCTCACCCCGCAGGACCTCCACCGAGACCCTGCAGAGAAATAACAGCAGCAACTCTGGCGTTATTCTGGACATCTCCTCCCTCAAGATGGCAGAGGTGGTGGATACAGAGGTGCCTCCTCTTCCTCCTCGCTATCGCTTCAGGGACCTGCTGCTGGGGGACCAGACGTTTCAGAACGATGACAGGTAGAATAAAAGGAGAAAAAGTAAAAAAACACACTCTCTGTTTATCTTCCACAGTCTGTGAGAAGCTACCTACGGGGGATTTTATTTGTGTGTGTGTTCATACATTTTCATGTTCAAAACCTCGACGGACACTTGAAACAGTGTTCGCAGCAGCTTATGATATTCCACACCTTCCAGGATTTGCAGTTTTTGCTGAATATACCGCTCTATCCCTGAAGCTACCTGCTACGTTTCTGCTGTGGTTACTGTTTTTCTTACATTTCCCAGAATGACCTCTCACGACAACCCCCCAGAGATGCGGCGGGACTTGTATTCAGCTGTCGGTTTTATGTGTAGGTGTACGCAGCAGTGGAAATAGAAACAGAGCAGTGAGAGATTGTGTAGTGAGAATAATAGTCAGACTGTGGCTTTGTTGCTTTTGTGTTTCGGGGTATTTGGAGCACATCCGCATCTTTTTATCTGATCTCGTTTAATTACCATATTAGTGCAGATGAGGAACATGCAAACTCGTTCCAACAAAGCAAACAGATTCAGAGATGTACAGTCTGATTGCTTTAATAAGATACTGCACTAGATTTCTGTTTAATCATATTACACTCACGCTACACTGCATTTTCATCTCGCCCTGATTGAAGCATGAAATGGCCCTTCTTTGGACCTCGACTGGTGCCGCTTCATCGTTCGTCGCTCTCATAAGAGTTCAATTATCGCTCCGCTCGGAGAAGCAGACCGACAGATGCTGCTTCCTGCCCGAGAGCGAGGGGGTAGGATTGGCCCAGCATCCACCGCGGCGCTGTGGCGGAGTGCTGCTGAGCTCTCCGTGGTGCTGAAATGAAGCCGTCTCACTGCAGGATCAGGAGCTGCTTGAGTGCTGGCGTGCAGAGATGAAATGAGTGCATTCTTTGTAAACTTCCCCGTCAGATTAAAGCTCCACATGTGACACATTAGCGTTATCGCACTCGTACATCTGCCTCCATGTGTTTGTCAGAGGATCTCTTTAAGATTGTAACGTTGTGGTCTTTTTAATAAAAGCAGCAGCTTGAGGCGCTTTGGCATTTTAGACACGGTTGATGTATAATCAGGACTGTTGCTTAAGGATAAAGTTCGCCAGCTTCTGAGAAGAAAAGGAGAGGTTTTCAGGATTTAATATCTGACAATGACAGGTCCTGATCTGATACTTGAGCTTGCCAAGATAATTCAGTTGTGCCTAAAAGTTTACACCCCCTCCAGCAGAATTTTCTGATTTGTTGGCCTTTTCTCAGAAAATATGAATGATAAAAAAAAAACCTTTCTGTCACTCATAGTTACTGATTGGGTGAAGACATTTATTAACTAACAACTGTGTTTACTCTTTTTAAATCATAATAACAACAGAAACTTCAGAAATGACCCTGTTCATTTTTTTTGTACACACACACTGATTACAAGTAAATAGATCACAGGTGAGGATGGTTACCTTTGGTAAACATTCAAACACATGTGTCCACTTTTGTGCATTTATCAGGACAAAACCACCAGAGTTGTGTAAACTTCTTAACTGGGTCGTTTTTAGTAGTCACTAACCATGAGTGACAGAAAGGTTTTTGTGTTATCATTCATATTTTCTGAGAAAAGGTTAAAAAAAAATCAGAAATTCTGCTAGAGGGTGTAAACTTTTCGGCACAACCGTATTTGCATGAGTGGTAAAAGAGTAGAACTGCACACTTTTGTTTTGTATGTTAACAACAATGAATACAACAGAGTATTAGGGCCACATAAAGAAAAATAATCTATGAAGTGGCAAATTTGCCAGTTTATTTAAGTGGCAAAATTACAAGATTACAGTTGCAAATTTGTTACTTTAGGAGTGCAGAGGGCCTAGTGGATTAGGTCGCACACCATGAGGTTCAAATCCAACCTGCAGCCTGTTTCCAGCATGTCACTCCCCACTCTTACCCCCTTTCCTACTCTATTTACTGTCCTTTCCCTATCGAAATAAAGCCAAAAAAAGAATTAAAAATGAAAGATGTGCTACTTTATGTCGGCGAAAGTCCCGGATGTAATGATGATGCACATGCACCACCAAGTTTGAGAGATGCAGATGCATTAACATGGCTATGTCGTGTGTTTGTATGTTTATAACAATATAATGACTCTGGGCTAAAACCAGTAATATCTCCTTATTGCTGAGTCTGAGTCAAAAGTAAAACCTGATAATCAGTCAAGTTGGCCCATGATGCAATAAAACACAGCGTGAAAACAATCTAGTGAGAACCAAACTCGCAAATTTGCCACTTGGTAAAACTTCTTTTCCCTTAAGTGGCCCCAATACTCCGTCATAAATAAATGCAAAAGAAAAATTGAATCTTAAAATTCAACCCACAACTTTTTTGAAACTTGTGCCTGAGTTGAAATGGCTTGCTGTGAAACAAGGAATATAAATAATCACATTTCTGAGACTATCTCATGTTTTGCTTTTGCCCTTATCATAACAGATTGTTGCGTTTTTGTTGCGTTTTTAACCCATATGTCCCCAGAAAGCTACCGTAGGATGCTTGAAAGCAGATGTTACTGCTGGGATGTGTCTGGTGCTGCATGTGTGTGTTCTGTAATAAAGTTTAGGTGTGGCTGCTGTTCCGCATAAATGTATTTATTATCAAGTTTTCAAGGTTGGGCGAACTCTGATTGCTCAGTTATACTGACTCATTAGCGTTAAGCAGCATAATTAGATGAGAAGATTGTCTTAAATGCTGATCGCTGCTCAATTTGAAAATGCACAGATCGGCTCTGATCCAGTAGTTCAGATCTGTGTAACAATGGCCATAAGACAAAAGCTCCCACTGCAAAACAAACCAGAAAAAGGAGGGAAACATCTCCTATGTGCACTTTGCAAGGCACTAATTCTAAGTGTGTATTGATTGATTGATTAATACAGTAGCATAGTCTAAAATCTGTGTATCATGCATTCAGTATCTTTCACAAACAACATTCTGTTAAAAAAACAGTCTTCTCAAAAAAGTGGATTTTGCAGATAAAAGGTTTTGGGGACTTCCTGAGTAGAAAGGGCATTTTCATCCTAGCTTTGTGTTTCTATTTTAGTTCTTTAGTTGCATTTTTGATCACCAAGATACTCACCACTGCCATTTTCCAGAAGTTTTGAGGCTTGTCTCTGCACCGTTTGGCGTGTTATAAGCCGGATGCTTTATGGCATTTGCGTGGAAACTGCTTTCTTCTGGCAACTCGACCATGCATCCCTTTTTTCTTCAAGTGCCTCCTTATTGTGCATCTTGAAACAGCCAGACCTCATTCTTTCAGAGAGCGTTGTATTTCTGCTGAAGTTATTTGTGGGTTTTTCTTTGCATCCTGAACAATTTTCCTGGCAGTTGTAGCTGAAATGTTTATTGGTCTACCTGACTGTGGTTTGGTTTCGACAGAATCTCTCATTTTCCACTTCTTGATTAGAGTTCGAGCACAGCTTATTACTCGATTCCTTAGATATCTTTTTATATCATTTTCCTGCAGATCTTTTGATAATTCTTTTACTTTACTCATGACTCAGAATCCAGAAATGTCAGTGCAGCACTGGATGAAAGATGCAAGGGTCTGTCAGGAGCTCAGAAACTCACTGACCTTTTATTCACACACTCTGATTACAAGCAAATAGATCACAGGTGAGGATGGTTACCTTTAGTAGACATTCATACACATTAGTATAAACTTTTGTGCATGTTATCAGGCCAAAACCACAGTTTTTTTAATTAATAAATGGCTTCACCCAACCACTAACCATGAGTGAGGATATACCCTGGTGGTATAGAAGCTAACAACTATAAACCTGCAGGAGCAGCAGGGAGCTGTTCAAATAATCAGCTCATGTTTACCCTCTGATATCACAGATAATCTGCAGCCCCGTCGTGCCGTTTACACAACCTGTTTGACGAATCGCCGCCAAACCAAGAACCAACAATGTCCTGGCAAATCTCCTTTTCCAAACGTGGCTTTGTGCCTCAGCTCAGAGAATCAGGGTTGCATAACCGAACAAACATTTCATCTAATTGTTTTTTGTCGTTAATTTGCATCGCTGCTCTTGCCTTTGGCGGCGTGTGTGTGTGTGTGTGAGTGAGTGAGTGTTATCTCTCCTCTCCAGGCTCTGGTTGGTTGGTTGGTTACAGCAGCTGTATCTCAGGACAGAGTCAATAACAACCCTGGATTGCTTTTTGTTTGTAAAATTACCTCATTGATCAGGCTCCCGGGTGAAACATCTTGTGCGTTTTGAGTGAAGAATCCCCCTCCTCTTCTTTTTTTCTGTCTGTCTCTGTTGACTCGCCCTCTGTCCGTCTCTAGGACGCCCTGTGGAAAATTGCTGTCAGTATGTTTTATATCCCGGCCTTTTGTCCGACACACAACATAAGAGCAGCGGTTGACCACTTCCCCCACACGCACAGCTCCGTGTTCTGTATCTGGGGAAGTGATTAGTGTGCTCTGCTACAGATGCTTTGTTTTCTTTATGAGGACATGACGGACGATGAAGAAACGCACGAGAGAGTTTACATTAAAGATTAATTTCATGTATGCAGAGCCTTGAATGCTTGGATCTGCCTGCTTGATGTGCATGTGTTGCAGGAACGAACCCTCATTATTAGAGAATTGTTCTGCTAATCACCATTAAACGGCAAAGGCTGATTAAGGTTGGTTGCCGGGCTACCAACGTTCATACACCTTAGGGAGTGCGTGTGTGTGATTGTGGATGATACAGGATGTTATCAGAGATGTATAATTTTCACACATCTGTACACGAAGCAACACTCCAGCATTTGATTCCTCCAAACAAACAACAGCTGTGAACTCCTGCATCTCACACACACACACACACACACCTCTCCACATCGAGCACTTGATAGATAAATGAGGAAGCGGTCGAGTTATTGATGCCGTCTTATGGCGCCGCTCTGTAATTTGCGTGTTGATGAGCTCTGGAGTGGAAACGGAAGCAGACCATGTCACTGGGCTTCAGGGACGCTCTGTTTCTCGTTGGATGATCTTCTTCCACGTCCTTGTGATTTGTGATGTCATTAATTTCCTGTGCGGATGCCCCCTGGAGTGGAAAGCCCATCTACAGTTTAACCCCTTGGGGAAAGTAAGACCTGATCCCCCTCCTCCCCCTGATTCCTGATTCCTGCCCCTACGGCCTTTTGCATCTGTTTCAGAGCATCTGTCATCGTGCTCTAAAGGCTGTGGGTTGACAGACTCGGGCAGTTACGTGAATAATAACGCTGCGAGAAAAGGTCTTCAGATGGAGGAAGAAAAAAAAGCCGCAAGCAGCTTTGATTGCAGTGTTGTGATTGAAAACACTGAACTTGGCACACTCTTTTTGTTCCTTTCAAATGTCAGTTAACAATGAATATATTACACTTCTATCTCTCAATAACTCAGGTTTAGCCAAGTATCAGTTAAAAAAATAAAAAAAAACAGTTCATGATCTACAAAAAAACATCTTTAAAATTTAGAGCCTGACCGATATGGGATTTTTGGAACCAATGCTGATACCGATACTAGGGGCAAAAGAAAGCTGATAACCCACATATCTGCTGATACATAAAATAAGACCATTGATATACACAGGATATATACCGTACATGAACACAAATTGTTATCATACCCAAAATATGATTTTGGATATGACACAGCAACGTTAAAACGCTGTGCGAGAGGTCCCGGGTTCAAATCCCGGACGAGCCCCCATTTGTTACGCCCCAACTAAAAGTGGCCCTATGGGGCTAACAACAATCCACGAAAGATTCACATAAAACATACTGAAACACACTTTAAACAATACAAAAAGGGATTTATTTAGGAAAACACCAGGAACAAAGTGCAACAACTAAAACACAAAACAAAATCCCAAATTGAGAGGCAGCAGGGCAGCAGTCTTTTAAGTAGTTTAAGCAGTTTTATAAAGGGTTGGAGGTGGGCTGTGAAAATTTTTGAGACTTACAGGTGAGCCCTGAATTGGAAAAGGTGGGAACCACTGCTCTATGTATTAAAATAAAGGATAAAATTGTATCAAAGGAGAGCAATGGGAACAATTTCAGAGGACTCCAGCACCAACTGCTGCTGCATCAGTTTTTTTAATACACACCAAAGCCGCACGCTCCATTACGAGAGTCCAGTGCATAGAAAAATTCATACGTGCACAAATTTTATGGCGCAGAAGGTCACACCTGAGCAAGAGAGAGAGAGGGGCTTTTACAGCATTTATATCAACACATTTCCACGTTGCGTTTCCATGAGAGAGTAGGCGATACAATCCTCCACCACGGTGTATGTCACTTCATAATGCAGAGCTGTGATGTGATGGATTTAAGGGCATGTGAAGTGAAAAAAAAACACACTCAGCAGTGTCGTAATGCAGCCAATAAAGATCCTGTCACACCGAGGTGACATTAAAAGCTTTTTAAACATCTGAGTGAACGATTAAGAGGAAGAGAGGAGGCGTCGCAGAAAGGAAGACGGGCCACAGAAAGCAGACACGTAATGTTGCGTAACAGAATCCAGTTCTTCTTTTGTTTCTCACTGTGCCAAGGTTACCGTCTCATATTGAAGGCGCTGTGAGGACAGTTTCACTTTTATATATTTGTTTGTTCATGATCCAGGATTTAAAATAAGATCATCAGCACCAGAATTAGCTGTTGTCCCTCAATGCTATATCTTAGTTTCTTGGAAGAGCATGAATCCATCCAAGCAGACATCTACAGACCCACCTAACTTGCATTATTTCTTTCCGCACTGTTTCAAAGTTGAACAAGGAGCCGAATGTGACACCACTACAATGAATATGATGTTCTCTGTTGAAGTCCACTTTTATTTTGAAATTGTGTTTGATCTCTTCTTCACTTCAGTGACAAGGGAGATTAGTTCTTGTGTCCTATCAGCACTCAGATGTACCAATCGGAGTTAATATCAGATCATTACTAGAAAACATAAGTCGTACACAGCTGCGTATGGAGACTGATGAATCCTCTGAGCTGTATAAGTGAATGTAAATCAATGCAACAGATTTCTGACTAACTCCAAGGTCAGTTCAGTCGTTTGGTTTGTTTCCAATGTACAGATGTGAAAAACCTTGAAAAAGCCAGTGTGTCTGTGTTTGTCTCATTCGTTATCTTGCTTGAAGGTCTTCCTCCGTTTCGTTTCCTCCCTCGCAGAGTTTGATCAAGACTCATATTACAGACAAACTCTGCATAAGTGTGTCTCTCCCAGGCTGCACTCCTGCAGTTATCTGAAAACGCTGAATCTCGTCCTGAATATTAAATGAGCAGGAATCTAAAAGTGCGCACGCCGCTCAAGGGCGCCGTGGCTGTTAGTCCTCCGTGACTTATTGGACCTCGTCATCCTGATCTATCAGTCTCACCCATCACTCCTCCTCCTCCACCTTTCCTCTTTCATCTCTTATCTCACATCTCCTGGAAGTTTCTCTCTCCTCGCAGCTTCCTCGGCTTCGCTCGCTCGAGCAGAAATCATCCGAGCATCAAATCCCAGATCTGCTGCAGCGTTGGTGCAAACAAACAGCTGCTTCTGCCACTATCGGTGCAGGATGCAGGTCTCAGGAGGAAGCCGTACTCTGCCTGAGTTTAGCTCTGTTGTGTTGCTCTGGGTGGATACAACAATCCTATAATAGGCCTCTGTGGGGAACTACACAAACCTTTATATCAGAACACGACCTTTTTGTGTGAACCAGAAACATGTTGTAAAGGTTTCTTTGTAGGGCTGAACGGTTTCAGAAAAAGATCTTATTGCGATTTTTCTGGTAGATAAAGCAATTTCAATTCAATTCACGATTTTCTTTAAATCAAACTTTAGTGAAATTTTCACAATTTAAAGTCAATTTACAAATTTGACAGAAAATAACATCAAACCATTGTAACATCAAAAGCTTTTACTCTAATGTGAGGATGAAAATAAAAACTTAAGGTAAGAATTGTTTCTGACTTTGAGATAAAAGGTCAATATTTTAATATGAAAAGTGGAAATTTTGAGAAATAAAGACAAAATTCCGAGACAAAAAGTCAATAACTTTCAGAGTTTAAGAAATTAATTTAATGTTATGTGTAAAAAGTCCAAACTTTCTCATTTAAGGTCAGAATTGTAAGATGACAAAAGTCTAAGATAAAAAGTCTACGTTTTCAAATACAGGCAATGTTTGGGATAAAAAGTTAAAATTTTGATATAAAAAGTCAAAACTCTAAGATTTAAGTCAAAATTATGTAAAATAAATACAAAATAAAAGGATAAAAGGTAAAAAAAATATTTTTTTTTAAGGAGATTTTTAGATAAATTGTCGAATTTTGACTTTTCTCAAATCCCTAAAACCTATTCTTGTTATTTCTAAACCAGACTTTCTAAATTGTATTTTTAGTTATAAAAACTCAAGAACAAAAAGAGCTATCTTTGACTCTTGACTTAAAAATGATGGATCGCAAAATATTCCTAATTGTGTCAAGTTAAATACAATAAAATACAAAACAATTCAAAAGAAAATTCAACAATCTCAAGGAAAAAAGGATTTTTCCAAACAGTTTCACACTCAAAGACTCAATATTTCGAAATACTAAAGTCAAAATGTTGTATTCGTCTAAATTGTGAGATAAAAAGACAAAAATTTGAGCTAAAAGTCAAAGTTATGAGATAAAGAGACAAAATTTTGAGATAAATAGTGGCGGTTATGAGACGAAAAGTCAAATTTTAGAAACAAAAAGTCAAAATATTGAGAGATTAAAGTAAAAATTTTGAGATTAAAGCACAAAATTTTGAGCTAGAAAGTTGGAAGCTGTGAGAAAAAAGATGAAATTTTGAGATAAAGTTTCAAAATTAAAATAAAAAAAAAATATATATATATATATATATGCTTGTAAAATCTTTAAAGTCCTTGACCAAGGGAAAAAGGATCTTTTTTTAACAGTTTTGCATCCAAAAACAGCTGACACAACAGATCCTGGCTCAGTCAGGGGGGAAAAAAATCGCAGCTTTGGCGTCAAATGATCACGATATCTGGAACTGCGATTTCGATCAGGAAACGATAAATTGTTCAGCTCTAGAAGGCCATGTCGTGATTTAACCTAATTTCCCTAACAATTACGCCATCAAACCAAGACTTTCACCCGTCTTGAGTAAAAAAAAAAATCATGGAATTAGAACCAAGAATTGCTCAAATGAAACCCAACCCCAACGTCTGCCCCCTGCGACCTCAGAAAGGAAGACGCGGTTGAGATGATGGATGGATACAGTGAAAGGAAATCCAGCATTAGCAGCTCTAAACGACTGATTTACAAGCTGCGGAGAAAGCGTCTCTGTGTTCCTCTCACATCACTCATGCTGGAACGATGCGTTTGTGAAACTGCTGCTTGATTTGCGTCAGCGCCGGGTCGCTGGTGTAAGTGCTGCTATTTGACTCACAAACAGTGTTAAGAGTTGATTTAGGAGCCAATTAACGCCACTCAATCTCTGGACGTTAATCCCATCTGCTCCCTGTCTGATTAGAGAAGTGATCTGCGATACCATTGGATGCACCGAGAAAAGATTTACAGACCTAATTTTCTCCTCCTCCTCCTCCTGCTTTCTGCTGCTGGATTCTGTCGTATGAAAGAGTTTCTATTTCTGACGTTACAGAGGCTCCACCACCCGCTGGCAGACTGAGAAACAAACCCACACACACACACACACACAGACTCGGATGTATAATCAGACACTCACAGGTGTATGCATACCTGTGTGTCTGCAGAGCACACACACACAGACACCTGCACACACACACATGCTCACTCACAAATAGACCAATTGCTTGTTAGACCGGTGACTTCAGCGTGATTGCTCCTCTTCAGCTCCCACACAGCCAAGCAGTCATAACAGCCCTCTGACACACAACCCTGGAGATAATGACAGCTCAGGAGGGAGAGAGAGGGAGAGAGAGGGAGACCCCCCCCTCCTCTCCTTCCCCCTGCTCACTGTACGCCCACATCCGCAGAGAGAGAGAGAGAGNACCAAATATATGAAAATATATTTATATGTTCCTGTTATTTTTTCTGTGTGAAATTATTGGCAAGTATCTCTCAAGTGTCTGTAGTGACTCATACATTTTCATTTTGTGTGTTTCATTTCTTTTATTTGTGAATAAGATAAATAATTTGATGTTAAAATAACATTTGACATTATTACATTGGTTGTACCACCTGACATGGAAATTGTTCCAGTCACCAATGAAGTGAAAAAACCTTTTTTATCAGTATTTCAGAGAAATCTACAAACTTTTCCACTTGGTCACAAATGTCATTTGGGCTCCTCTGGCTGATGCAGTTTCCTGTTTCCTGTTTTATTCTCTTCACTTTAAAATAAAAGTCTAATGTTAAAATTACGGGACAAAAGTTTTTTACATTTCTCAACAGTTTTAAAATTCTTTTTATTTTCAAAGAATGTTTTATTTGAAAAAGTTCAAGCATAAAATAATGCCACTGTATTTTTAATTTCAATTAACAATAACTGATATTCAGTTTTTAGAGTTTAATTACTGTGGATACTTGTCAGGACGGTTGCACCACCTGACATTTTGGGGGTTTGAGGAACCAAAACACAAAAAAACATGTTATATTTTAATAGTTTAAAGATGTGTTCAAATAACACAAGTTTCATAGAATAAAGAAATACATGTGATGAAATACTCAATTCATGATGGAAGGAAATATTGCACTCGGACACAAAAAAAGGGACGTCACGTCATTGACCCATAGACAGATTGCTCCTGCGCCAAGACCCTGAGATATAAAGGCAGAATTGTGAGGTTAAAAGACCATGATGATAAAAAAAAAGTAATAATCATGAGATAAAAAGGCATAAGCATGATGCAAAAAGAAATAATCATGGGATAAAAAGTTGTGATCATAAGATAAAAAGTCAGACTTTTGAGTAAAAAAAGCAAGAATTGTGAGATAAAAAGTCACGATCAAGAGATTAAATCAGATCTAGAATCAGATGCTTTCAGTTACAGTTACTCCCATTCAGACAGTGTTTGAAGTATAGAAAGTACAAATATAAACATGTGCATCTTATACAACCAAAATGAAATATAAACATAAGGTATAAAGATATAAAATATAAAATATAATGAGATAAGATGATAGAATAATACACAAAAATAAAATCAAATCAAATATGTACAATCTACTTAAAATCTACAGTTACATACATGCTGACACAATTATGGGACAAAGTCAGAGTTGTGAAACTAAGAGACCATCATGGGATAAAAAGTAGGAATAGTGACATAAAAAGTCCTAATCATGAGATAAAATGTCAGAATCATGAGTTAAAATAAAGAATTGTGAGGTCAAAAGTCAGAAAAGTGAGATAAAAAGTAATAATCATGTGATAAAGATACAGAATTGTAAGATAAAAAGTCAGAATTTTGAGTAAGAAAATAAAATTGTGACATATAAAGTCATAAATTTGAGTTTAAAAGTGAAATGACAAGGGAGAAAGTCAGAATCATTAATTAAAAGCAAAAAATGTGTGATTAAAAAGTCATAATCATTAGTAAAAGGCAGAATTGTGAGATAAAAAGTCATTATTATAAGATAAAAAGTCAAAATAGTGAGAAAAAAGTAATGATCAATATGGTAAAGGGCAGAAATGTGAGACTAAAAAGGACCATCATGGGATAAAAAGTCAGAATTGGGAGATAAAAAGTCAGACTTTGAGTTAAAGAGTAAGAAATGTGAGATGAAAAGTCATAAGCATGAGATAAAAAGTCATCACGAGACAAAAAGTAAGAAAAGTGAGAAAAAAGTCATAACAGTGAGATTAAAAGTCTTAATCATGAGATAAAAATACAGAATTGTGAGATGAAAAGTCATAGAAGTGAGATAAAAAGTCATAAACATGGTATAAAAGGTAAGAATAGTCAGATTAAAAGTCATGATTATTAGATAAAAACTAAATTGTGAGATATTCATGACATAAAGATACAGAATATGGAGATAAAAAGTCTAAATCATGAGATAATAGTGACTAAACTTGGGGATAAATTCAAATAGATGGATTTTAAAAAGTATGCTTAGTTAGTTTTTAATTCTAATGAAACTTTCAGACCCATTAAGTGTGAAACTGGTACTGTAGAATTTTATTCTCGTATTTCTAATGTGGTTGGCGTGCACATGGAGTGAGATCTTAATGTGATTCAAAGATCAGTTTGTGTGAACATCACTCACGTTAAGTCTCAGTGAAAGAAAAACAAAACAACCTGAACGCCTTCAGACGTTTCTTCCTGGAGTAGTGACCCTCATGTCGCCTCGATTGTTCCTCTGATGTGCTTGAAAGGACTGGTGACACGCACGGTTACGCTTAGCAACCAGAGCTTGCAATTTCGACCATAGGTGGCATTAGTCACCGCCATCAGCGGCGCAGAGTGGGTGGGCGACTCTTGAGGGCCTGCTCGTCTTATTCTCCTCATCATCATCATCAGTAGCAGCAGCAGCAGCAGCATCAGAGCGGCTGTGTCTTTGACGTGCTGTCGAATTAGGGTTGTTACTGTCACAATGAAGCAGACGCTCACAGGGGGGGGGGCATGTTTCTTGATCTGTGCAGCCAGATAACTGGAGGCTGAGGCGTTCCTGGAAAAGCACGGTGAAGCTGGAAGAATGTGAATCTGTCTTAAATCTGTTACCACATGAAATCATTGGGAACATAACAACAGCTGAGGTGCACAAACACAGAGGGACGGCTCAAATGTGACAGACAATTAAAGAAAGCCCGCCAGGAGAAATTTATCGAACCAGGGGGAAAAAAACAAGCTCCTTTTTCACCCTTTTGTATCTGTTTCTGTTCAAGCTCATTACATCTCTGTGCCAGGCGGTCTCTGGTGCATTTAGCCCCCATGCTCCGTCTTGCCAGCTCAATTAGCATCGCAGTGGTTTGCTTGTCAGCAGCTGTGATGATGGAGGCATTTGCAGCGAAGCTTTCAGGAGGGTTTGTGTGAGACTGAGAGCGTCACATAGAGGATTATTGGGGAATCACAGACGACATAGGAAAAATCTAAATCTCAGTTTGAATAAAATAAAACTGAATATCTGAGCTGTACTAACACTCATGAGCACAACCTTAAAAGGAGAGTATGCGGAAGCTTTATAAGAATTAAAGATTTAGTTTTTACAGGAATAATCCTGCTCAATTGTCACCTCACCCCCTCACAGACCCCCTCCTCACCTGTTTTGTTATTGCTAAGGTTGAGGAGGGGGTCACTTCTGGGTGGAGAGCAGGAGTTTTTATAAGTGATGACCAGCCAATCACAGTGCACCCAGTGTGCATGTGACTTTATGTGTTGCTGAGAATGACTGTATATAGAATGGACAGCGTGCTTCCGCCTGTCACCATTCTACGTTTTTGAAGCCAAAAAACCCCGTTTCTCTAGCCGCCATTGTGCAGCCAGAGTCTGCGCAGTAGAGAATTTCTGGTGGATATTTTTTTCTTCTTCTTCAGAAGGTTTAGTCTCCTTTTGGCTCTTTCCCGAAGTTTCTTATATCCCCGATAAAAACTACTCACGAACGGCAGCTGTCAACTATCGGAAAACGAAACTTATATCGCGGTTTTTAACGTCCAATAACTAATGAGAAACTAACTTCTCAGAAAAAAAAAACACCTGAACACCATGCAGCCAGATGACATCATCATACTACCTTAGCGTAAGGATGAGAGAAACGTTTCTACGAGGTATCGTAATTTTTTTAAGTTTTCCCGGCTCATATCTGGAATACATGGGGAGGCGGGGCTTATGACCTATACTGCAGCCAGACACCAGGGGGCGGGGCATCTGCTGGAGGCTTCAGTTTGAGCCCAACGTCGTTACGTCCACTCATTGTACAGTCTATGGACTGAACAAACTAATATCTGAAGTGATCGACAAGAACTGTGTCCTTTTTTCAAACTTGTCATTTTATTTTAAGGGGGTTTTCGTTTTTTTTTCTATCTGGATTGTATGTGCTGTTTTTGATTTTTTTTCTTGGCCGGCACAATCAGGAAAATGACTCATAATTAATACGGCCGCTCTGGATCTCTAATCCAGCATTATTTTGGTCCATTTCCAACAGGCAGCCTGACTGCCACTCAAGAGATTTTTCTCTCATCTCTCATCTCAGATGAACGCCACCAAGAAATCTCACCTTCATATAATGTACGGTGTATGGAAATCGCGTTACTAAATGTGCTTTATTTAGACATCAGAATAGTCTGTACACATTATTAGGTACACCTGTTCAACTGTTCATCAAAGGAAATATCTAATCATCCAATCACATGGCAGCAACTCAATGCTTTTAGACACAAAGATAAGGCGAAGACGACCTCCCAGAGTTCAAACTGAACATGGAAATAGAGAGGGAAGGTGATTTAAGGGATGCTCAATTTCACCAAAACTAATACGATGGAAGAGTGAAAGTGTCACTTGATCTGATGAGTCTGGATTTCTACTCCACATTCACATGGTTTGCTCAGGATTTATGGAGAAAATTGTGTCAATATTATGCAATCAAAAAAACGTAATATGAGAAAATTCAAATGATACCAATGAATAAATGAAATATGTCTGTGATTTAAATTATTTCTTGTTAAATGCACAATAATTTTTTTTTCAGATCTAAGTTTTCATCTCACAAACCACAGATTCGTTTGTGTTTCCTGGATTTGTGTTAAAGTTTACAGATTTTGCTTTCACGGTTCTTTAAGTTTTGTCTGTGTTTCTTCATGGTTCTCGTGGGCGGGGCTTCCTCTGAAAGATGCAAGAAGCCTCCTGATTGGTCAGCGTCACTCAAGAGAAACTGTGTGATTTCAATTTCAAATTTCAATCACAAATATATTTCATTTATTTATTGGTATCATTTGGATTTTGTTTGGAAATTCACAATACTCAGATTCATCTTTTTGATTGCATAATATTGACACAAATTTCGAGTAAACAAATGAAAACATGGATCTATTTTGTTTTGCATCAACGCTTCAGGCTCTCAAACTGGTTTCTAGAACATGATGACAAGTTTCTTGTTAAAGTTTCCAATAAAGCTTCTTTGGGATGTAGCGGAACTGGAGATTCTCATCATGGATGTTGAGCCCACAAATCTGCAACAACTGTGTGATGTTACCATGTCAATACTGAGCAAAATATTGACGTGTTTACTGGAAGAACACAGCTGCTCCTCTTCAGGCCTTCAAATATCTAAAAAAGTTCCTGCTGAGCTAAATCCAGTCCACTGTTCTGTTATGTAACATCAGGGTTGTGACATAAGATGTGATATTTTGGTTGTGGTGATATCTTAAAACTGTCTTTGCCTGGTTTTTGTAAAGTGTATGACACACGGTGGAGAAGCACAGCGTATCAGGCTCTTTTAGCTCAGAGAAATATAGACTCTAAAAATGTAGATTGAACAACCAGGTAACTTCTAAGTATTGAGGATGTTGGTAAAGTTTCAGACAGGTATGAAAAATACTGTCAAATCAATATTTGGTTTGACCCCCCGTTGGTTTCAAACCAGAACAAGTTATTCTACTTGAAAAACGTCTTTGAAGTAACTCAGCTTCTAAATTGTTCAAAACATCTGACAGTGAAAAATAAGGGTCGGTATCAAAAATATGCTCTAAACTTATTAAAACAACATCTTTGATGTTTGTTAAAATGTGTAGTTTGAATTTCCGTTGGTGTCATAGTATTTTAAATGACAGTTCTGAATTATTCACATTAAATTTGACAATAATTCACCTTCCTAGAAGTTACACAAGTGAACTGAAAACACAAGTTATTTGTTGTGAAACCTCATCTCCAAGTAAATCTGAAATATTTCATTTCTAAACTTGACAAAATGGATTTTTGTTGTACTAAGAAGAGAGTTTGCTGTTGACATCAATAGCTACATTTTCATTACACTTTTTCTCAAAATGACAGCAGTATTTTTGCACCTTGATGGTGTTTCCATTACAACTAGAATTGCACACAACTTGAACAAAATTTTGTCCCGTCAGGTTCAATTTACGGAAGAAGGGAGGAGGACTGTAACTGGCTGTAACCATGGCGACCACAAGTTTTTTAAGAACTGAATTGTCATTTTGATGGGCGTCACTGTTGCTGCTGATGTTGTCGATGAGTGAATGCACAAGCACGTGGGAGTGCATGACGTATGATCGCCGCGACCGCTCCTCTTGATGATCATTTTCAACAATGGTGGAGTGTTAGAAAGCTGTGTCGGTCCAAAACGGCTTAACAGAAGCTAAAAAGTGAGTAAAAGAAAAAAAAAGTTTGATGCCCAAATCTGTGATCCATCAATGTTTTTTTATCTGAATTTCTTCTTACTTTGCGAACAAATTTGAAACCTCCTCGGACCATGCGTACGCACAAATAATGAATGATCAGCTTTTTAAAAAAACTCAAAATACAGACTCTTTTCACTAAAAGCATAACATTTAAAAACTATTCCGAAGAAGAAAAAAGCCTTAAATAAGATTTGTTAATAAAAACTGTGCATTGGCTAAATTTATAAAATAACCATGAAACTGACACCTTTTTACCCTCATCATGCTGATAATATTGAAACTCCAATAAACTACTTAGTTTACATTAAAAATATAATAATGTGCAAATCAAAATGTCACATTTTTTATGTTAAATGAATCGTCACTTTTCTGACAGTTTCATAAATTTGTGCAAACTGAATGAAGATGTGACATAATTAGCTTTTTCTTATGATTTTAAACCATTATTGTAACCATTATTAGCCACAGAGACATAAGTTCCAGCTTTGCAGACTGTACATTCTGCCTCCCATTTGTCACGACCCGGACGAAAAGAGGGGAACTTTTTTCACATGTCATCAGTGACATGACATTAAGGTTTCGGCATTTTCTTTCTGTTCGAGTGTTCTCTGGCAGTGTGTCTACCTGCCTGTCAGCCTGCAAGTGAGTGAGTGAGTGTGGAGCGCCTCTGTACCGATTTTTGAATGAATGAATACATGTTCCGGGGTTCGGCTCAAACTCCACCTCTCAGAGCGTGTTTCTAAAGGAACCATTCAACGTGAATGATAAATACGCTGTTCTGTGACGCGCTCCACCTAGGCAAGCTCAAAAACCCGGACATTTTAAGGATTTTATAAATCCCGACCGGACAGGCCGGACAGCTTCTTAAAAGAGGACATGTCCAGGCAAAAGAGGACGCATGGTCACCCTACTTAATGACTGTTTTTCGACTTAGATACAGAATTGATGATCAGTGGCACCTGTTTGGATCATTTGGTTGATCGAACACCTGAGTCCCTGACTTTAAATCAACACCAAATATTGATTTTACTCAGATTCTTATTTTACATTTTTTCACATCTGTCTAAAACTTGTGCATTGACTTTTTCCTCAAACTTTTCCCATAAGTGAAACTATCTCAAAAGCCCTGCAAAATGAAAAAAAAGCTCACCCTTTAAATCTTGTTTTCAATCTCAGAGCAACCCTGAAATTTGTGATATATTCTCACGTCGGCACAAGATGTAGGCGATTATATTTACGATCAAAGAAACGTCAGATTTTGTCCCCACTCTCCGATTTATGATGGAAAACTTTTGGAGGATGGAGAGTCAGGAGGTTGTTTTTCAACCAGCTCAGGTTCTCGGATCAATACTGCAAAAAAAAAAAAAAAAAAAAAAAAGAAAGTGTTTGGAAAGATTGGATGGAAAGTTTCTGCTCAGTTTCTGCTTCTCATTTGAGCTGCCAGACAACTAACTGTTTATGCAAATGAGGAAGCAGCAGAGTTTTCTGGCACGGCGACACGCTGAGAGCAGTTGTTTTATTCATGAAACTGTTGAACACTCGCGCGTTTGCCTCTAATCTTGTCTTATTTAAGCACAGGCAGATTTTCAGAGGAGTTTCACAGGAAACGGTTGAAGTGTGTGAATGAAAACAACAGAAAATGAGAGCTTTTGTTTTCCCTTTGAGTGCAGAAATTTGATGTTTTCAGTGATTTTTCAGAGCGAGGTCACAGGGGAAACGTTACCCTGAGATGTTTTCAGTTTAGGAAGCAAACATGAGGTTGTGACAGGTAAACGGGCGCTTGAANCAAAGAAACGTCAGATTTTGTCCCCACTCTCCGATTTATGATGGAAAACTTTTGGAGGATGGAGAGTCAGGAGGTTGTTTTTCAACCAGCTCAGGTTCTCGGATCAATACTGCAAAAAAAAAAAAAAAAAAAAAAAAGAAAGTGTTTGGAAAGATTGGATGGAAAGTTTCTGCTCAGTTTCTGCTTCTCATTTGAGCTGCCAGAAAACTAACTGTTTATGCAAATGAGGAAGCAGCAGAGTTTTCTGGCACGGCGACACGCTGAGAG
Source organism: Thalassoma bifasciatum (assembly GCA_008086565.1). Taxonomy (NCBI): domain Eukaryota; kingdom Metazoa; phylum Chordata; class Actinopteri; order Labriformes; family Labridae; genus Thalassoma; species Thalassoma bifasciatum. The sequence goes on along the minus strand of RPOG01003643.1, from coordinate 5,852 downwards.
CAGTTGTTTTATTCATGAAACTGTTGAACACTCGCGCGTTTGCCTCTAATCTTGTCTTATTTAAGCACAGGCAGATTTTCAGAGGAGTTTCACAGGAAACGGTTGAAGTGTGTGAATGAAAACAACAGAAAATGAGAGCTTTTGTTTTCACTTTGAGTGCAGTAATTTGATGTTTTCAGTGATTTTTCAGAGCGAGGTCACAGGGGAAACGTTACCCTGAGATGTTTTCAGTTTAGGAAGCAAACATGAGGTTGTGACAGGTAAACGGGCGCTTGAACCCAGATCACGAAACGGCCCTTTGGCAGAAGAGCAGTCAGAGAGGAGCAGAAGAAGAAGAAGCGGCTCTGCGTGTGTGTGCGTGTGTGTGTGTGTGTGTGTGAACACTCCTGTGTGTAAGCCTGCCAGTGGCACCGGCTAGACTTCTTCCTCCTCTCTGGCTTCGCCGCTTGCAGACAGACAGCTCGCCCACAGCAGCGCCAGCTCACTGCCTTAATATGTTTTGACAGAGGAGCATTATCACAGCTCTCGACGCCCATCTGCAGCACGAAACTGAAGCTGGAGCTGGAGAGGACGGCGTGGAGGCTCACCAAGACCTTTATCTTTGTTATTCAACCCTTAATTATCCTGGTTGGTCTCAGGTTCAACAACAACATTACAGAGAATCCGCTTCAAAGTCTTTCATTTTGGTTTAACTTAGTGACACCAGCTCCTTTAGTTCTATTCTGTCTTGTCAAAAAAAACCTTTCAGATATCTATAAATACATTCTGCCAATCTACATTTGTCATTTTGGATATATACTATGTTATTTAGGATATCCAAAATATGACTTTAACCCTGTGGTGCATAGTGGTCACTACAGTGGACACCTAATTCAAAGTTATTTACACCTAAATTCAATGGTTCATGTGGTGGAAATTCATATTAGCCTGTGTCAAGATATTTTTATTCTTCTCAGGGCCTGAAAAAATGTTTTCAGTTCTTTTTTCCAAACATACATATTTTTAAAAATATTATGGACAAACATTTGAGGGTGAAAAAGCTGATGAACTATAAATTATTCAGTGTTAAAATGGATGAAAGAGATTTAAAAAGTTTTGCAAATCATAAAAAAAGATTATTCATGGAATTACCAAAGGAAAGAAAAGAAGTCAAGCAAAGAAAAAAAAAGTCACATTTACATTAAGTTCACACTGTTTTATGTTGAATGCTCAGTTAAAAATATTTGGAAAAACAATTGGAAAACTTTTTTCATGCCTTAATACAATTAAAAACACTCAAGGGGAAAATCTTGACACTGTTTTTCAGAATTCATGTATCAGAGGGTTAAAGAAGAAAACACACTTCAAACTAACATTGAAAAATTTTAGCAGAAGTTGAAAACTGGAACATTAAGAAACACATGTGCAATAGCGTTTATGAGATTTTTTCTCTTATTTGGTAAAAAAAATAGGTATTTGATTACATCACCAGATCCTCCAGCATCTCACAGCTTCTCCCTCTTTTTGCACAAAAGCCACTGAAGGATGTTTTCTCTTCTTCATGACAAAAAACTGAATCTGGAGGATTAGAAAAGAAAAGAAGTCAGTCAGAAAAAAGTCATATTTACATTAAGTTCATACTTTTTTATGTTGAAGGCTCAGTTACAAATATATGTTTTTGTTTTTTTTTAAATGGAAAACTTTTTTTCATGCCTGAAGACAAATAACACTCAAGGGAAAAATCCTGACACTGACTTTCATAATTCAGGCATCAGAGGGTGAAGGATATTTGCAAATGAGTTGTAGATATTTGTAATTCCAATGCAAGATATCGCTGAATACATTTTGACAAGGCAGAATTAGGATTACAGATATCTTTAATTCACCTCAAAACAATGTCACTACAATTCCTTGGAAAAAAAAGATAGAGTCCCCAAAATAAAATTGACTTTTGTTTTGAAATTTGGTTTCAAATTTCAGACAAAATATTCAGTTCCCGTACGTCTGGCTTTGAAAAAAAGTGGAACTGCTTTTCATAAAATAGTTTTCACTAAACCCATAGTCATATCATATTGATATCTGGCATGAATACAGAGATATGAAATTTTGTCCATACTTTCCAGCTCTACCCCCAGTAGACAGGAATGTTTTCAGGGGCACATTTACACTGCAAAGACTGAAATCTAAGCAAGTGTTTATGTTTTATTTCTAGTCACAATTATCTTTTTTTGGTTCTTAGCCACATTCAACTGACAAGTCCAGAAAAATGCCTCATTTCAAGATATTAGATAAAAAAATGACATCTAAGCTGCTTGTAATGAGTAAAAAAGTCTTTCATCAAAGGTTACTTGAAGTAAAATCAATGGCTTAATACAAGAAATGTTTTTCTGATCAATTCAGATGTAATTTTTTTAGCCTGAAACGAGACATTTTTCTCGGTTGGTCTGGTAAATACGGCTCACATCAAGACTAAGAGAAACATTTTTCTCGAAAAATGAAACAGAAAATCTTGCTTAGATTCCAGTTTTTTGCAGTAGATAATCAGAAAAACTTAGAAAACGCTTCTTTTGTGAGTCCAGTGTTTTTTAAGTCTGCGCTCTGAGACGTCGTGATCAACTTTGTTAAAGGCAAACCAAGACAAAGTGCAGCACAGTGTTTCTTTTTGAAAATAAATTGGCCTGTCAACAGCATTTTGTTTTTTTTTTCTTCAAGCAGAATGTGACTCACAAATTTGATTCATGATGAAAAAAAATCCGCAAAGACCTCTTTCACACTTCACAGTTCCTCCGTGACTATACATCTTCATGTTTTCTCCCGTGAAAATGCATTAAAATCATATTTGTTCATCTCAGTGTGTATCAGCTCCACATTTCTCTCTTCTCTCTTTCATCAAGTGGAAGTTACTCATCCTGCAGAATCTGGACTAGGTTCAAGTGTTGAGCGTGTGCCAGGCGTTTTCTTGGAGGAATAATTCACCAGCTTTCCCAGATACTCTCCTAACAGGCTTCCCTGCAGTTCTTCTTCTGCTTGTTATATCTCCGCCGTCTCCAGCTCCCCCCTGAAAAAAACTCCGGCCTGAACCTGACGATAATGAATGTAAATATTCGCTGCGCTGGCTCGTCAGGCTGCGTTTCCTCCACGGTTCTTGGATACAAAGTGAATTCGTGAGGATACGCCTGGCATTAAGATCAGAATAATTACTGAAGATGAGGAATATTACTCTTAAATAGCTGCTGTGTTCATAATTCATGTTTGGATTGAAGCAGGGCTGAGTAATTCTTCATAATTTAGATAAAATCACAACATGGTCTGCTGTTATATTCTAATCACAGACAGTGAAGTATTTCTGTAACCTCAGAATACCAGGGAAAATTGTTTTGCAGGAGATGTTTTCTGCTCTGTATCAGTGTCATTCAATCAAAAGGACAAATTGTTGAAAAGTACCTTTGCAAGACAAAAACTCTAAGTGGTGAAAAGTGTCAAAAACGGCAGGGAGAAGCAATAAAAATGAGTTTTAAATGGCAAAAATGGTCAAAAACAAGTAAAAAGGAAACAAGACAAAAAGGAAAATACTTGGAAATATTTTGAAAGAAGCCATAATTGTTCCAAAGAGTGGAAATTACCTCAAAAATAAGCAATGAAAATGATTTTAAGTGTCAAGAATGGTCTAAAGCGAAACTGGTGCAGTAAAAATCTTGGAAAATATCAGGAGAGTAGCAATAATGGGTCCAAAAGAGGAAAAAAAAGAGTGAAAATGACCACGTGAATAAGCAATAAACATGAGTTTTTGGCGACAAAAATGCTCAAAGGCGAGAAAATTTGACAAGAAAAATGATTAAAAAAAACTTGTAAATTTGTGAGATGGTAGCAAAAATTGGGCAAAAAAGAGGCAAAAAATTGTAAAAAAAAAAAAAAAAAAAAAAAAAAAAAAAAAAAAAAAAAAAAAAAAAAAAAAAAAAAAAAAAAAAAAAAAAAAAAAAAAAAAAAAAAAAAAAAAAAAAAAAAAAAAAAAAAAAAAAAAAAAAAAGACCACAAGAGCAAGCAATGAAAATGAGTTTAAATGGCAAAAATGGTCAAAAGCAACAAAAAAATGGCATAAAGTACTTGGAAATATTCTGAAAGTAGCAAAAATTGGTCCAAAGGAGGAAAATAAGGAATGAGAATGGCCACATGAATAACCAATAAAAAAATAGTTTTAAGTAAAAATGATCAAAGGCAGGAAGATTTGACAGGAAAATTGGCAAAACAAAAAAGAAAAAAACTTGGAAATATTCGATAAGTAACAAAAGTTGGTCCAAATGAGGCAAAAAAAAAGTGGAAAATAACTACAAATACAAGCAATGAGAGAGAGACATTGGCAAAAAACTTGGAAATATTCAAGAAGTAGCAATAATGGGTCCATAAAAGGAAAATAAAGAGTGAAAAATGACCAAATGAAGAAGCAAAAGAACTGAGTTTAAAATGGCAAAAAAAGTCAGAAGGCAAAAAATTTGGCAAGAAAAGTGGGGAAAAAATTGGAAAATATTCTAAAAGCAGCAAAAATTGGTCAAAAAGGGAACAAAATGAGTGCAAAATGACCGAAATGGGCAAAAAGCAGACACGAGTAGTTAAAAAACATTCCATGGGTGGTTGTCAATCTGTGAATAATGTCAAGATCATTTTTTTAAATGTTATTGTTCAATAACACAAAAGACTGGAAACCAAAAAATGATCGCACATTAGGAAAAATTATTACTATTAGATTATTTCTGCAAATTGTTCAGCCCTTGATTGAAGTAGTTTTGGGCGATATGGTAAAAAAAAATCATGTCAAAATAATTTTTCACATCATCAGATCTTGATTATTGTCATGATTTTTTGTTTTATTTTCAAACTGCCAGCTTTTAAGCATCTGTACTGAAAAATAAAGGAACTAGAAATTAGTTCAACATTTTATTGAAATAGAAATCAAATTAAGCAAAATATTTTGCAGGTTTGCCAGACCTTAAATAAACAAATTACCCTCTCGAGAATAATGAATACTCCTTAAAATGTAAATATCATTGTTATCAAAAAAGACATTTCTGCCCTTAACTCCACGTTCAGCTCCAGATTTGATCGTTCTGTTAACTTCTCTGACAACTTACAAACAGAAATGGAGCAGGAAAAGGTCGACTCTGATTGGCTGTTATCACACACATTTCCACCATGTTTGATGGATTTAATATGCTCACAGCTAAACATCGTAGTTGATCTAAAATTGATCACAGTCACGAATCTTGATCGCAGCCTTGGATTGAAGTTTTATGAGTTGGCAGAAAGTAACGTGATACTAGAGATTTGTTTTTTGCTGCTTTTTTGTGCTGGTTTTGTTTTTGCTGCTGGTTTCCAGACTTCACCAGTTCCCACCTGGAGTAAATCAAGAAGTCTGAGCAGCTTGTGTCAGGGTGCTGCATTAATAAAACCCCACAGGAGGAAAAAAACTCTGGGCTACACGACCATCTGTGTCATTAGAAATACAGCAGAGGACTAATTCTGCCTGTTTCTGCAGCGTTCGATGCTTCTGCAGTCCTTCACTTCACCACAAAGTGTCTCTCTGCTCAAATATGTGCCTCTCTCCACCTGAGCTCCTGCATCCCTCTCTCTCTCCCCTTCTCCTTCGTGCTCTGCATCTTTCTGCCCTCATCTGTTCATTTTTTCACATTTCAAAACTGCACTCAGCTGAATCCAAACTAGACTCCAACAAGCACTTAAAGCTCAGACACTGTCTCCTCCAGAGCAGATTTCTTTTTTATGTGATTAAATAAAACCACATTATTCATTGATCAACGTAAAACTACTGGATAATGCTGTTTGCCACTAAGGATATGAGCAGAGTGGAAAATCCTCTTATG
>RPOG01003642.1:0-59082 GCA_008086565.1 Thalassoma bifasciatum | reverse complement strand
GTGTCTGTAAAGTAAGCAAGCTGGAAAAAAAAAAAAAAAGAAAACCTGACAGGGCCCGCTTGGCGAGAAGCCTCGCTGGGGTCAACAGTTCCATAAGCTCCTTACCGCCGCAGCTTTTAAGCATAAATAAATTAAAGTGGCTCGGCTCAAATGGCTCCAATAAACTCTCATTAAAGTCCTCCAGGCGAGGACGGATGGGCAGAGGGATAAAACTTTCATGCAGATAAACTCGTTCATTATTTGACGAAAGGAAACAGCTTTTGGCGCGTTGGGATGGTTACACTGGAGGAATCTCCTGAAGCAAACACAATTAGACTCAAGCTCCAAACACAGAAGAAAAGCAGCGAACAAAAGCCCGCGATCGATTTCCAATAGAGGATTTTATTCTATAAGATTTCCTCAGCGTAGGACTGAGATGTATGGAGCTGGGTTTAACCTTCTCCCTGAGTTTATACCACCCAAGAGATGTTCCTGCAACATGTGTGTCTCATACAACACACGGCAGCATAATCAGAGAGTGCAAGAAGCCTTAATGATAACCCACAGCCCACTCACTGTTTTCACAGTCATTATAGTCATTACAGTCACCCCCTTCTACTCAACAAACCGAGGCTAAAACACAGGCTCAGTACTGTAAATACACTGTGGATCTATCTGGATGTGGGAGCGTGGAGAGAGGGGCAACAGCAAACACAGAGCAGGATGAAATGCTGCAACTGGTCTCAACAGATCCAGATCGAAGAGTTATGAGTCATACAGCTTTAAGGAGATGTGTTATTGTACACAGAGAGTCATTTAATACACAAACATGAAGTAAACACATCTTATTCTGTTCACAAAGATTTAAGAATGTTTTCGATGATAGTTTGACAAAAATATGGAATCTGCTGATCAGACGATAGAAACTTAAACGCCTGGAACATTGACTGTATATAGAATGGACAGCGTGGCTCCGCCTGTCAACTTTTTTGAAGCCAAAAAACCACGTTACTCAAGCCGCCATTGTGCAGCCAGAGTCTGCGCAGTAGAGAATTTCCACTGGAGCCAAGTAAAAAAGAGGAATACAAATATATTTTGCTTCTTCTTTAGAAGGTTTAGTCTCCTTTTGGCTCTCTTTCCTGAAGTTTCTTATATCCCCGATAAAAATTACTCACGAACGGCAGCTGTCAACTATCATAAAACAAAATTTGTAACTCAGGTTTTAACGTCTAATAACTAATGAAAAACCGAACTTTTCTTGAACACAATGCAGCCAAATTATGTCATCGTACCACCTTAGTGTAAGGATGAGAGAAATGTTTCTACCAGGTATCGTAATTTTTTAAAGTTTTCCTGGCTCATATCTGGAATACATGGGGAGACGGGGCTTATGACCTATACTGCAGCCAGACACCAGGGGTCAGGGCATCTGCTGGAAGCTTCAGTTTGAGCCAAACATCGTTATGTCCACTAATTATACAGTCTATGCCCTGGAGAAGTTAACCTTGGCTGGGCAGATGAAGACAATTATGTTAAAATTGTAAAACTGATTTCATTTTTTCTCGACACAGAAGTCTAAGCACAAAGCCTGACGTTCACCTCCTCCAAAGTGTAACTACACTTGTGTGTTAATAATGCTTCAGTAGCAGCTGTCTAGTCCAGACATAGGTCACACTTAACACCATCACAGGTCACCCAGTGTGTGTTCAATTGCATTAGTCTGGTGTGAGTCAGGTTGCTGTTGGCCCTCTGTGGGTCTGCAGGCCTAAAGTTGACCCACTGGGGGGTCCTGGCACAGACTGAGATGACAAAGAGCCGTGAGCAGGCACACAGAGCGGGTCTTTAGTGCAGAGGAGGAATACAACTTCCTCCAGCCTCCCTCTCTCTGTCTCTCTTCGGGACATGAGCCCACACACAGGGGGAGCAATTACCCTTTCCCCAGAGTCACATGACCCCGGGTGCTTGACCCAAGAGCCACCGAGCTCCGTGCCCTTCTCACCCTTTCTCTGCAGAGAGCGGGGGAGGAAAGACAGGCACTCAGTCAAAAATGGCAGCGCTTGTTTAAGGTCACTTCCTATCCGCATGCTGCTGAAAGCGTGCCTGTCAATCAGACGTAATCACACAGAGGCCGGCTGCTCCTCCAGCGGGACAGCTGGGAGCAGGAAAAGCCGACGGCTGCATGTGCCCTTCTTCTTCCTCTCCTTCCACTCGCTCACTCACTGCGCTTCTGCTCCAGACTCCCGTAAGCACGGAGACACACATCCTGTTCTTGTTTAGACTGTCTTTTTACTGGGAACACAGACACGAAGGAAAATATAAAAGTACAAGAAGGCGAGGTCACCTCAGAGTGAGAACCAGAGGAGACAGACATCCAGCACCGGCTGATCAAGCTGTCTGATTTTTTATTTCACTCAAGCAAAAATACAATCTGGTTTTCTGAAATCAATCCAAGTGATGCAAATGAAGCAGATTTTCAATTCACCCAGGCTTGTTTGAAAGCATTTCAACTGTTAAATTTCTATTTCTCTGCTCTGTTTCTCATCAAAATCTCCCAAAATGGGAATCGACTTGTCTTCTTTTATCATTTTTTCCCCCTGTTTCAATCATTTCCAGTTCACAAAAGACAGTTTTTAATCAAATGTGCTGCTAAAATGTTCTCCAACTCACTTCAAACAAATAAAGTATGAGAACTTGCTAGAAGAAACAAACAAACTCCTTCAACTTCCAATACCCGCACTGTTATTCTGTTACTCTGACTTCACCATGGTGTCTTTGCTCACTTTAAAAAATCATTTATCTTTTGGCAGGCTCCTCTGATGACCAACACCACAGTGAGGGTTACAAGTATCTCCTTTAATGTCAAATAGTGGGTTTTGTGTGAAACACAACACATCCCACACAAACAAAGTTAGAAGTCGATGCTTGCTGCTAAACTTTTATGCCCTTTGTGCGGAGAAAATATCTTCAACACAAGCTGTGATCTCTGATTTGTGGTTCAAAAATTGACTTCTTAGAGTACGGGGGACCGGGTGTGGTTGTAACACTTTTGCTCAAGCACCTCTAACCCTCCGAATTTTTGAGTAAGAGTTCCCAAACTTTAAAACAAAATACCCACAATTGTTTTCTACAAGTACCACCAATTGAAATCTCTTCAAGAATATCACTGTCCTCATGAGATGATGTTACAACCTACCCCTGTGGTGGGGACAGTTGTAACATATGCTGGGGTAAGTTGTTACAATGAGCCGTTAGGGCAAAGTAGAGGCCATATAATGTGATATGCTTCAAAAATGTATACATGTAAGGGAACAGTTGTAATGAAGGGTTGTTAAGCTTTTCATAGATGCAAACAACACACTCCACCCCTGTCAGCCATTGTTGTGACTAAGCTGTATTAGCTTTGTGGTTTGAAATTAGCGGTGAGAAAATGTATCGAATTTTGCCTGAGAAACTACAATTAATGTAAGTCACATGGTTTTACCTGTAACAGTAAAAATGATAAACAAAATATAGTCTTTGTCAATAAAATGTACTTTCTCACCCTCAAAAACATTTTTTTTTTCTCTACAGAATCTGCATGCACATTTCCAGCCTTGACAATCACCATTTGTGATCAGGGTGGAAATGGTTAAAACTGAAATAATCACATGACTACTATCTTGTCCCTGATTGGTGGTATTTCCCCATGTTTCATCCCTACCCAGTCCCCCCCTACATGGAAATAAACTATTGTACAGAGTGTAATAAGAAGTTATTATAGTCAACCTGATTCAAAGAGCAGCTTTTCTTTTCCTACTCCTCCACCTCAACACGGCTGGAGCACAAAATGGCAGAGCAGATGGAAACAGAGACCTTACGGCACAAACAGAGGCTACTCAAGGGACACTCATCTCTCTCTCTTCCACAAAAATAAAACAACTAATTATAGCCAAAGAATGAATTAAAATAATTTAAAAAAAATGCTGATATCCATGAATTAAAATTTTCTGTGTAGCATTTCTGCTTGAAAAAATAAATAGATAGTTTTTCAGGCACACCAGTAATTCATATGTAGAAAAAAGCTATTTAATAAAATGTGTTGTAGGAATAAAAAAGTCACGTGTCACTTGTACACAGATGATTTGAGTCGTCGGAACCAGATTAGTGTGTGGGGTCAGCATCTCAGCATCAATGTGAGCCAGCCAGCTGATTGACGCAACGCTCACTGGTGTCAGACGCCTGAGTGCTCGACACCTCGATGGCTCAATGACTAAACTAATTAACTCACTGGAGTTTGAATCTTGCCTTCGCTGTTTTCATTAGCACCAGCTGCTAACGTGAGCAGAAAGTGCGAGCTGCTGGCTCAGACCTCGGCTTCCACAGTGTAACGCCATCCACTCACAGGGGAGAGACACTCGACCCCGTCACACAGTGTGACAGATCTGATGTCCAGATGATGACATCACAGAGGCAGAGGTCGTGACCTTGCTGGATGTTAAATTTTAAACAACTACTACTCTGCAATAGCCAGCACACAGCTTTTGAACAAATATGCCGCACAATGTGTTTCTCAAAAAAAAACATTTACTAAGCTTGGCAGGAAAAAAAAAAAAAACAGAAGTCAGCCAATGAGAGATCCAATTTTGCCAGATAAATACAAAAAATATAAAACCTGTAAAAGTTGGACCAGGACATGAAAAATAAGAAAAAGGGATATAAAATGCATCCAAAATTAAAATCACAAATCCTTCTCTTGTATTTTACTGTTATTCAGCACAACTTATAAGGCAGCTTTCATACTGATCTTCCAGCCGTGCAAGATAAGTTCATTCTGATTGGTCATTAACTTTACAAGCACAAGTAACATAAGAAATAAACTGACCACGCAGAGTCAAAAAGTTCCCCCTCCAAAAAAAAGAGTCCTGGCACATTATGTTTCTACTTGTTGACACAAGGAATAGACCGATGATCTGCGCCAATATTTACACCTGAAGGCTTTTTTTTTTTGTAATTTGAAAGCTAATAAAAAATAGCTCTTCTTAATCTTTTATAAGGATGAACAATTTGATTTTGAGTTGGAAATAACTATTAGGCATATATCTAGATATCAGACTTTTCAAGATGACTCAGAAAGTCCTCACAGTCCCTTTAACAAACATCTGCTGACAAGCCTTTAAACAAAGTAAAGTGTTGAAGTTTGTAAATTCAAAATTTTGACACCAGCATTTTCACTTTTACTGCAAATAAACACTGACTCCAAGTATCAGTGATTGGCCTCCTTGATTACTAATAATCAGCATCAGTATTGACCCTGACCAAAACACATCTATCCATCTTTAGTTGACACCAAAGTTTGTTTGGTGAGTTGAACCTGTTAGCCTCCATTAACACCACACTGGTCAACCATATGGCTAAAATATTTGTTTTGTTTGCTTGTATGCTAATTCAGCATGATAAACATTATAGATTATTTATGTTTATACTAGATGTAGTCCAACTATGACAGAAGAGCAGGTGAGAAAAACTCAAGGTCACTGGTCTATACAAAGAAACTTAAACCATGAAAGGTGGTGATGAGAGCAGCAGTGTGCCGATCCAAGAGCTTAGAAAAGAAGGGGAGCAAAAGCACATATGGTGTAGTTGTCTAGGTCATGCTGTATGAGGTTCGCCCTCACACAAGCAGCCTGGGTTTGATTCCAGCCTATGGCCTATTTCCTGCAGGTCACTGCCTGCACCTTCCCTGTTTTCTGCTCTATGCACTATCCTCTCTCCCCTATCCAATTAAAGGCATGAAGTATAGAAGTCCATTTTTGCCAGTTATAAAATAAAAAAAAGAAACTGGCTTTGTTGAGATTTTTTTGTCCTTATTAAGACCAAATTTATTAGACAAAAAGTCAAAATTTTGCCTTTCAATTCAAAATTTGGCTCAATAGGGGCAAAGACATTTCAACACAGCTGAGTTTCCATCTTTATTTATTTTAAAGAGTCCACAAAGATAACTTAAAAAAGAAGGAGAGCTGAAGAAAAATCCATAACCGTAGGACCATCGGGACTATTTTCTTTGAAACACTTTGTGTCACGTCTTCCCTGTAGGAATTATAATTGCCGTACCTACCCACTCATCATGCATGAACCCTTACATGTTTTTTTAATCAACTAATCATATACACACATTTCTTAGAGATGTTTTAAGGACTTATAACACTTATTCAATGTATTATCTTTCTCATTGGTTGAATATAGTATGATCTGGGAGCTCCTGAATCTCCTGAACACCAAATACATCCATCAGCCAATAAAAAGCAGTGACAGTGAACGCACTGCTGAACTGAACAGCTTTGAGTGCATTTAGAAAATTACCAAATTAGCAAGCAGCAACTCAATCTGCAAGTTCTTTAAGTGTTTCCACTTTGGTAAACACAGCATTTTACGGTCGTATAAATGAATTAAACACAACTGCTCACAGTGTGTCAGTCAACCTTTAAGTCAGATGCTATTTTTAACCATGGATGCTTCAGTCTTTCACATAAGATGAGGGAGAAGAGGATTCGGGATAGATACATTAAGAGCATCTGATGGTTTGATATTTGTCAGATCCCTCAGAGTGAAAGGAAACGAGCCAAAAAGGAGAGAGAAACACACACAGACTCACCTTCTCGTTGTATTTGAACTTGACATAAAACCAGCTGGACTTGATCATCCTCCCGCCGTCTGTTCCTGACTGATTCAGCGTGTCGAAGGAAAGGCTCGAAAATGTTTCTGCTACTTTATCCTGCTCGTCTCTCTGCTCCTTCTTCCTCGCTTCTGTCTCTGATTTCAAGCCTCTGAGTCTGCAGTCTTTTTTCACTCCCTCGTCTTGGTGCTGTAGCACAGTCGGTGTGTGTGTGTGGTGTGTGTGTGTGTAGGGCTTGGATGGCTGACAGAAGAGCTCCTCACATGGGCTTCAGCTGTGGCAGATGCCAGCGGAGGAGAAGCGGGTGAACTCTAAAGACTGAAGCAGTCACCTCCCTCCCTCCTTCTTCTAACTCTTCTGTCCATCCTACTCACTCTCTGCCTCTCTCTCTCTCTTTCTCCTTTTCTGAACATTTCCTTTTTCTCGCCCTTTTTTCACTCGATGTCTCCCCCCAGTGCCTTTCGTTCATGCTTACTCGATCTGACCTCATTTAACCCCCTTCTGTATCTATTTCAGTCTCTGGTTCCTCTGCCCTCTGTAAGTCACACAGTCTGCTTTATTATTTCTGCAGATAGACGACCCTGACGCTGCTCTGACCCCGAGGCTCACTGTGTCTATGAGCCAAATAAACTCTGACGGCTGAACAAATGTGCCTCCAAAATGCTTTGTCAAATCTACTTATGTTGAGTTCAGACTGGATTGAGTTCATCTCTGCATGACTGTTCCCACTAAACCACAAATGTTGCAAAACAAAATATTCATAGTCATTGTGCTATTAATACAATGTGATATTGTGACTCTGTTCAGAAGATTTAATTGTCATCTTTTAATTTGAGTATCTCCACCGGACAACTATTGATAGCCATGTTTTACTACAACAAGGGGCTTGAGTTCATACAACGGATGTTATGGACAATTTTATGAATAAGATTCCTCTTCAAAATCTGTCTCTTTAACCAACAATAAAATGTTTTTGGTTATTTAGGGTCAGTGCAACCTGCAGTAAAAATGCACTCTTTTTGTTACCAGTGAATAAACTTCATACTGTTAGCACATTGACATGCTTGTGAAAACACATCATGTACAGTGTCCAGCAGAGACAGAGCCATTTAAGCAGTTAGCATAAGTTGTGTGTAAGCATTATTCACTTTCCTTTGCCACTTTTGAGTCTCCAAAAACCTTGAACTGAAATATATCATTAACTGGTCCAGACCATAGACTGTATAATGAGTGGACGTAACAACGTTCGGCTCATACTGAAGCTTCCAGCAGATGCCCCGCCCCCTGGTGTCTGGCTGCAGTATAGGTCATAAGCCCCACCTCCCCATGTATTCAGGATATGAGCCGGGAAAACGTAAAAAAATTACGATACCTCGTAGAAACGTTTCTCTCATCCTTACGCTAAGGTAGTATGACGATGTCATTTGGCTGCATGGTGTTCAGGTGTTTTTTTTCCTGAGAAGTTGGTGTCTCATTAGTTATTGGACGTTATAACCCGCAATATAAGTTTCGTTTTACGATAGTTGACAGCTGCCGTTCGTGAGTAGTTTTTATCGGGGATATAAGAAACTTCGGGAAAGAGAGTCAAAAGGAGACTAAACCCTCTGAAGAAGAAGAAATAAATATTTTTATTTCTCTTTTTTACTTGGCTCCAGTGGAAGTTCTCTACTGCGCAGACTCTGGCTGCACAATGGCGGCTAGAGAAACGGGTTTTTTGGCTTCAAAATCGTAGAACAGTGACAGGCGGAAGCACGCTGTCCATTCTATATACAGTCAATGGTCCAGACCTGGGAAAGTTTTTGTAAAGCAACTCGAGCTAACGTTTGTCAAGAGTCAAAGTCAAACAAACTTGAAACTGGAGTTTAACAGATTTGATAATTAAAAAATGGGAGTTAATATCCAAGGTGTGTGCACCTTAACCAGCAGAGGCATTAATTAAACTCCAACAACTAAACTTAGCCTGAAAAGAAGAAAAAAATGTGTTTGGTAGAGTATGTCATTATTGTAGTAGTGTGTCTTGGCAATAAGTTTTATATCATTGGAAAATCTGTTACGCTGTTTATTTTCATTTAAATGATGCCACATTTGTAATGAGCATGCATTTGTGGGATGAACGGCAGAACTGACTTTGTAAGTTGTGTCCATGAACTATTTGCCAAATCTTCTCTGCCAATGCCAAACAGCTTATTTGCTGAAATTTAGGTAGAAAACAGTGTTTGATATAAATGATTACTTCATACCCTCTTAATCTGGGCCATTCCATAATACAGATTAGAGATGCACGATATTGGATTTTTGGCAGATATCCACCATGCTGATATTTTACAACTCATTTAGCCGATAACAGATACCAATATTTTTTTTCAGTACACCAAATTGCAGATATCGTTAACCCTCCTCTGTATTGGAATTAGCGCACAGTAAAATGGTGCTTACTGTTATCACATTTGTTTTAATATTCATTTTCTGTGCAAAAATAATACAAATACTTAATGACTTAATGCTCTCCATCAGCCAAGCATAACAAATATCATACCCAAGGCAAATTTGGCAGATTTCACAATTGACAGAGTAAGGAATAATAACCTCTGTTCACAGGAAATGTTGAACTTTGCATGTCTTCTTCGCACAAGCGCCTCTAGGTGGGGCAGCAACTTGTTTTATCGGCGGATAACATGCTGATATCTGCTGACAACTGCTAGCCCATTTTTAAGTAAATATCTGCCGATACTGATATATGCCGATATTTATCGTGCATCGCTAATACAGAAGTTGCAGCAAACCAGTTACTGACAACTATCTTGAGTTCCTATGTTGTCAATGTAAATGAATTTTCAAAGAAAATAATAGACAAGAACCCTCTGAAGAAAGAAAACAAACCAAAATGTCTAACAGAGACATATTAGATCAATACAGAAATCAGGACTTGTATGAAATGTAGCTTCTAGGATCATGGTCAGACAGAGAGAAACCAGCACCATACTTGGTTTTGCACTCACTCCACATGTCAAAGCCATTAAATCAGCTCTTGGATTACATCATGAACAAAACTTTGGTTTCTGAAGAATTTCACATGGTGTTTTGCTTCTTCTTTATGACTAGAAGTCAAAGTCCTGAAGTATTTAAAGTGCAACATCAACTCGCATCTGCCATGAACACATAAATCAGGGCCAGCAGTGTTTGTTTGAACAAATACTGTTAGAATAATGAAAACTCAGAGTAAACAGAGTCAGTAGGGTCTCAGCAGGGTGCAGCAAACACAGAGCTGGACCTTTGAAAAACCAGCAGCCTGCTGTGAAGCGTCAAGTTCACGAGAGCCTGAGCAGAGCAGAGACCAGGGCCACACAGACAGTGTTTACAATCTGCCACTCTCCTCAAAGCACAGTATCCAAGTCCTATACACACCACAGCACTGTGTGTATAATGATGTCATCTTTGACTGTAGCTTGACATGTATGTTAACTTTGGTGAGCTCCTGGATCTAACAGGATTTAGACAACTTGGCAGATTCTGGGTAATACTGAGGACAGCTTCAGTAACTGGACAGCAGAGGGTTAAAGTGAAAGGATTTAGATGCTAAAAGATCTGGGATCATCTGTAAAAAAGGGTCACTTAGACACACCTCAACCCAAAGCTTTGTCACACCACATGATCTTTTATGATCATGAAAACACATAGAACTAACAACTGTATGCCAACATCCAGAATTGTTCCCTACAACAGTCTTATTCTTAATGCTCTTATTGTACCTAAAAGTTCTAAATAGTCACCAGCTCAGCACAGCTCCTGTTTCAGGCTTCAGTTCAGTCCAAACCCTGTTCACTTTTATGGCTGACTTTGCAGCACTTGCAAAGGCAATGAATCATGAAATTGAAACACAAGTATTTCCAAGTTTCCCTGTTTTTATCACAAAAAGTCCTCAAGAAGGTGCCACTTAGATTTAGAGATTACATATACATAGTTTAGCAAAATACAACCTAAAGCTGTTTTTGTACTGGAAACCACCTCCATTGTGAGATGAACATGACGTAAATATCCTCCTTTGCAGCCTCCCCCACCTGATAGGCTCATCCACCTCAAGCTCCTCCTACTCTGTTGTTGGATAGAAGTGAAGTTCTTTAACCACCATCATATAAAAAATGACTTCAACTAAAGAACCGTTAAATAGTTATCATGACTGACTTAACAGAAAATATTTTACTTTCATGTATTGAAGATAATATATTAAGTTAGCCATAGTGCTGTGAATCACTAAACCTTGAATTTATCCTCTATCCAAGCTTTACAGTTAAAACAACAATGAACTTTAACAAAGAGACTGATAAGACTGTAGTTCAAATGAAATGATAATGTCTCTCTCAAGGAAATGACAATGGTTGAGATGATTGCATTAAATGGAGGTGCCGACCAGTTTGTGTTGTGTTGTGTTACTGATGACATGCATTTCACACTTCGTTTTTTCAATGTAACATCAATTCAACCATGGTAACCAAAACACAGGCAAAAAAAAAAGTGTCTACCATAGACCGTCTCTGTAGTGTCTGAAAGTTTTTGAAGCAGAATGGCTGGTGTGGCCAAATTGGGAATTGGGAAGGTGATAAGTCTCCACACTCATAGTTACAGCGCACCTGTCAGTCACATAAGCTCTTCCTCTGAATGGGTGAGCTCACAATCTTAGAATCTTCTAAACTGCCAAGATAGAACAATTTTCCCTGACGTTGTTTTCTACCCAATGTAGCTTTGAAGAAAATGCTCTCAATTTATTCTGCAGCATCTTCCTTCATATCCTGTCGTCACCTCTTTTTGACAGAGGAGGGGAGTTCAGACTGGGGTCTCTGAGAAAGACTGCAGAGAGTGGAGGTCTGCAGCTGGACTGCTTGGTCTCAAAACTCATCTCCAGAAAACCAATGATTGACTACACAGAAACAAAATTTGTGTTCAATCAGTCCATATATATTAAAAACAGAGGGAAGCACCTTATTTTCTAGTCCACTGCACAGCAGGTAAACATCATGTTCTGACTATTTTTGTTTCATGTTCCCAGAAGCCTTCGACCCATCCCTCTACCTCTTTGCATCCTTTCACTTTGAATCCGCTCTACCGAGGCCAGCAGTAAAGTCTTGTCAGGTGTGCTTATCTCCAGCTGACGGTGCCGTCAGAAGAAAAACAAACAGCAGGTTTCCTGGACTCGGGGTTGCTGGCGGCCAGCTCTGTGTTTTGGTGCGTGGGCTGTTTTACATCCCCTGCTCTGCTCCTGTTTTCTCCTCCTCTTTCTCTCCCTCTCACGTCTTCTCACTTTCCGCTCTCTTCGCGTCACCCACGGGGAGCTTGTAGTGCTGTAATGCTAAGTGACAGCTCGCCTGCCTGCTCACTTCCCACGTACATGGCTACGCCCGGCCACGTCCCCCCACGGTCGTGGTTGTGCCCGGATAAGAAAGAAGTGAGAGCTCCGAGGGATGGAGTCGACAGAAACAGAAAGCAGCAGCTCAGGGTTTTCTTCTGTAGCCGGGTGTGTGTTTGAACACAACACAGAGTTAAACAAGTGGAAGAGATGAGGTCATTGCTCTGGATATAATAAGCTCAGCAGCATGGTACACACTTGCTGGAGATTATAAGGTTATCTTCTGATCTCTGGTTCAACAATTAAACATAGCGTGCAAAGAGATCACATCAGAACAATTAACTTCAGGGCAGTGGAGAGGAAATACACGAGGTTAGAGAGCAATTTTTCTGCACGGCTTTATCAGCAGGCGGGAGGAAGGAATGGCTTTTCATGCTCCACTTTTTGGACAAACATCTAACACAGCGCTACATCTCAAAGGTGTGTGCTGTTTGATGATATGCTCCTTTTGATTCCTCCCCTGCTGCATCCATCCGTCCCACTGGGCTGAACAGAGAAACAGCTTCAGAGGCTCCACTGAGGCCCGGAGCTGCCTGTCTGCACACATGCATCCCTGCTGGAGGCGCCGCTTCTCCAGGGAGGCTGACACAGACCTGTGTGTGAGTGTGAGTGTGTGTATGCGCGTTGATGTGTGTGTTTTCTTTTGTATGGACATGCCCGTGTCTATGCACACTTGACATTGTTGGCTGTAAATGTTCATCCGAGCGTGTTCCTGTGCCTGACACATGTGAAACAGAGAAATATCTTGTTTGTTTTGCTCAGTTTAAGTGAGCAGCAGGCTCCTCTTCCCCCCCTCTGTGTCTTCCAGCTGCAGAAGCCCAGATGTTCAACCCCCTGCCTCCAGGAGCTACAATGCCTCAGCCATGCTCCAATTTTCCATTTAAACCTGCTGGCATGAGACAGAGTTAGAGGAAACACAAAGCCTTTCTGCAATTTGAAAAAAAGTACTTTTTTAAATGCTCTTGGAGGACGCTGTAATCTCCAAGCTCTCTGGGACGAACAGTGCTTTGTTCTGTTTAATGCAGCAATGGAAGAGGGAATAGAGACTAAAGAATTGGCTCCTGAAGGGGAAAGGAAAGCCATATTTCCTGGTTTGTCCCCCTACATTAAGCCTCTACCTGGATTAAAAAGGTTAAAAGAGAGAGGAAAAGAGTTGCACCCACTCCTCTCTGACTTCCTCCACTCTGTAATTCTCTTGCACGCACACAGAGCCAGTGGTCCAACATGGCACGACACACTGAATGTTTCCTCTCTTCCTCTCCGCGGGCTGTGTTAGCCAGAAACACAAAAGGCCATTTCCTGCTCTTTACACACAGATATTAGATAAAAAGCTGACTCTCTGATGGAGAGATAAGACAGGACAGAGCTCCATCCAGGAAATCTTTTTAGACCCCAAACCTCTCCTCCCCCTCATACTGAGGATTAAAGCTCCAGGCTGCCTGAGCACAAATGACTCACCCTGTAACCTGGTGAGGTGACTCATATTAAAGTTTAAGATGAGCTGCAATAACCTGATTTCTTTTTTTTTTCTTTTCCTTTTGGGAACAAAGCTTCCTGACTGGTAGGAGATAGAACTTAAAGTGGTGTGCAATGAGAATTTGAGCCACTTGAATCACAGCTTAGCACAAAAAATGATGGGCATCTGTGCACAATACAACTTAAATACTCTTTATCATTTAATGGAGCGCTTTCAACTTGTCACATAATAGATTTTAATTTGATTATAATACCTTGATGTGACCCAAAGTGTCAATATATATTCACACATGCTCAAAATGTTTCAGTCAAAACACCTACACGAGATCGTCCTGATCGATGAAGCTGTCACAAATGATCTCCTAACCCCTAATGACATGTTAGAGGGGTGGGCCTTAAACACTAAGGTCTGCCTATAGCTCTGCCTCTCACACACCTCAAACATTGGGTTTGTAAATCAGAGGGAGGGGGAGCTGTGGAGGAAGCAGCTAAAAGAAGCGTTTCAGAGCTTTAAAACACATAATGCTACTACCAGGGTACCAGTAGGCAATGTCTATACTAAAAAAAGAAAAAGAAGAAGAAACAAAATGCACAATACCCCCTCTTTAAGTTTCACTGTCCACCTATAGAAAAACTTGAAACTGTAATCACTGGATATTTTTCGATCTAAATGATCTGGAGGCAGATTCATACTTTGCAGATGTTTTTTTTCGCATGTATGATGTTTGAATCCTAGGGATAGTTGTTCTTTATACTCATTGTTTTGAGTGTGATGTTTGTATCTATGTCTGTTGTAACTATGTATCTGAGCTGCTGTCAATCTTGGCACTCTTGGAAAATACATGTTTGATCTTAACAAGCCACTTCCTGGTTTAAAAAAAAAGTTTACAGCCTGTCCCGTTATGGCTCCAATACATTACTTAAGTACAAACAGTGAGGTCGGACTCACATTCTCTACAAATGGCTTCACAGTTAACTAGTAGAAGTTTGCCAACATCACTTAGCTGATATCTACCAGTGGACAAAGCTTAGAAGTGTCAGTATGAGACCAGAAAGTGATGCTGATGACATGTCTTCACAACGGCAGCACAGCAAGTTCCATCCACAGAAATAGCAAAACTCCCCAGAATAATCAAGGTCCATGTACTAATTTTACATTTAATGTGACCTAAAAGACAAATTAAAGTCACCTGAAAGTGACATCATCTTCTATAAAGAGGGAAAAGACTGGAGGAGAGGCTGTTACACACTTTTTTTTTCACTCTATTGTTCTATTTTTCTCACTGAATGTGTCCTTGAATGTTTGTCCTCAGTTTTCTTGATTGCTTCGAGGTTTCTGGGTTTCATTATCGCTGCCTGACTCAAATTATGATCATTTACATAAAGGTTTTGCCTCATGAGCACAGTTGGAAGTAAAAGGGTTTATAGCCGTGCAGGTAGCTCAAGAACTGCTACCGGCTAAAACTCAGAATTTACTGGTGTTTTAAACAGCGATGTCTGGTACATGGATTTCAGTTTAGCATGCAGAGCACTAACTTCTACTAATTGTTAATAAACACATACACCTGTCTGAATAGAAAGGTCAGAATGATAAAATTTATACATTTAACTTCAGGGTGTGTAAATGTCCAGACTGAACAGACTGGCAGTTTGCCATTATAATTAATTAACACATAAAAAAAGAAGGACAGTTGGGAGATTAGCAAACCCATTACCATCTATCCTCTAGGGAGACCTGGATTATACATCCAAGATTTAACAACAAGCCATCCAATTGCTCCTGAAATATTTACCATGACCAAAATGTAAACTGTGTTGAGCTGCTCTGTGTTGCACAAATGTCAGCATGTTGTTGACTTTAACATGAACAACAAAACCTACTGAGCAACAGTTTGGCAATATTATAAAACCTTCCACTTCTTTTTTCTAGTGTTTCATTAAACTTTCTCACTTGTAAAGACACTAATTCCTAATGACACATGTTTATTCCAAAGGCTGCACATCTTCTAAAGCTAACAACTCCGGACAATCTGTTTTAAGATTTGTCTGCATATATTTACAAATTATCATACATTCTGAGGCAGTCTAAAAAAATAACCCTGATCTTTGAATCATTGAATCTAATCATGGAAACATATTTCACTGCTGACTTAAGAATATCAAGCTCATGAGAAGATGTTTAAAGTGCATCATTAAATGATAATTTCCAATCTGTGATCGAGTCTTGATTGCAATTGGTCAAAACCCAATAACATCAGTGATTACATCTCATAACATATCAAATGAGCTCTTAGAAAAAGGAAAAACAAAAAACAATCTGCCTGTTCAGAGTTTGGCACACTTGTTAGTTTCTGTTATCACTGTCTCATTTGTCTCAGTCTGGTCTCAAAGTGGGGAAATAATGACAGAAGCAGCACAGATGTGAGAGCAGCCTGAGGAGCTACTGAAACTCAAACATCTCTGAGGGAGAAAAGAGGAACGACATCCTGTCCTGCAATCCAGAAACAGCTGCAGAGCTGGTAAGAGTCCCTGGATTTCTAAGTTGTTGATCACTTTTAATTCACTTAAACCAAAAGCATAATTAATGATAGCATTGATGGGTAGTGACAATTGTTCTATGTTTAAAAAAGAGGTGTATTGCAACAAACTAAGAGGGAGAACCCTTTTTCAGAAAACGTGTTTTCTTCTAGAAAAAAAGAAGGAAAAGACTGATCAGAACAAGACAGAAACATGACACAGAAATGTGAACAGAAATATTCTGGCAAAATTTCTCCTTATCTTGTCCAACATTACCTATTACGAAAATATTCAATAAAACATCAATTGTTCTCTTTAAAGGGACTGTGGGGGCTAGGGCTGCAATCAATGATTATTTTAAAAATCGATTTCCCAAGCAATTATCTTATGATTAATCAGTGAATTGGGCAGAAAAATAAAATTCCCTTTTCTCTTCATCAGTTTTATATAATGATATAATATTGTTTAGAAAAGAAAAAAAATCACAACAGTTCACAGAATAAGAAGTTTTGGCTCAACTGTCTCTAAGTTCTTGAAAAAAATACAAAATTATAAACAATTTAAACAACTAAATTGCAAATAATTCTCTGAAGTATAGGCGGAATAACAGGAAACGTACAGATATGAAACCAGACTGAAGCTCACTAGGCCAATAAGGCAATTTTTTCCTCAATCTTTTCCCTTTCAGGTCAATCGAGACACTCCCTCTGCCCTAACACTGTCTATACCTAATGTTAATGCTAGTATAAGATCAATGAACTTGTCCAATCTTTACCATTTTTCATTGTAGGTTAATTTGTTTTTCCTCTACCTGTTTTTTCCTCTCCTCTGCTAACGCCCATCTGTCCAAATGTGATGTATACAGCCTCAGGGCCACCAGCTAATTTCTAACCGCCAAATAAATCCAACTATAAGTGTCAGGAAAATTCTACCTGTGCCCTGACTCACAAGTGGCAGCAGAAAGAATCACAGAGAGCAGAGTGTCTCCTCTTTAAGTTTTACTTGCAAGGAGTGCGCAGTTTACAACAAAGGCAACTTCCTCTCTCAAAAGATCAGAGTCTTCGGTACACATTCTTATAGACCTGGTCCACGTCCTGTGCTCCATATACAATAATATACGTCTGTATATTTCACAAAGCATTAGTCATATGTATCAGTACATGTGATTACATCTGTTAACAAGGGTCTTTGTTATTCTCGTAAATTAACCTTCAGAGTAGGGGTCTCCTCCTACCCTCAGGGTGAGGGTCCCTTCCGCCTGACCACCCATCATCTTGAGAAGACTTGTTAGATCGCAGAAGTACTTCAAGGGTTATGCAGCTTCACATACAATATAGACTATAAGGAGTGAAGGCCGTCTTAGTAAAGAATTAGACACACTTCTACAAGGTAATAAATTCTACAGACAACATAATAAAATTTCCACAGTGAACTTTTGTGAACATCTGCAAACATGTGAACACAACATGCTTCTGAGATCATAATAAGTCTCATAACATAAGGGCTAAAATAATGATAACATAAATTTAAAATTCTCCAATAATAAGGAAGGAGACAAATAATCTGAAGACACTGGTAAAATAATCGCTCAATTATGAAAAACATCAAGCTTTTATTACTTGATTTACATAGACTTTTATCAATATTTGTCCCAAGTTGGGAATTTCAACTGTAACCCTGCTCTAACCAAAATGTTTATTTTGGTTTGTTTGGACAAATGAATGGAAATAAGTTCTTTTTTTTTCCCATTGAAGACGACTACTTATCAGATACAACACAAGAAGGTGATGTATCTATTAATAGTTACATAGCGCTACTGTTCAAAACATGACAACAAGCAAATCTGTAACTCACTAAGAATAATGGTTGCATTTTTTTCTCATGTACAAACAGAGGTACAGTGTTCCTTTACTGATCCATCTGTGGTTTTTCAGTTATTCACTACCTGTAACCAGCTGTTTTGCATTAAGAACCCTTAAGGAATAAAGTGCTGTGATAAAGTGTGCTTACATTAAACTACAACCTTGACAGACAACCACAGGTGAATGCACTCACTGTAGATATAGAGATAGATACTGACAGACATGCATTCAGAGTTCAGAGCCAGGATTTCATTTTGGTCTCATTTTTTAAGAGCAGTCAGCGGCTGGTATGGACAGAGCTCTGTTAGAGAAGAGGAGGAAATAGACCCCAGAGAGAAACACGGAAATAGAGAGAGAGAGAGAGAGAGAGAGGAGAGGATGTGATCTTTTGTTCCAATGACTTACAGATGCATGAGCCAGTGCCAGCTCCATGGTGTTTCACTTCACCTCCGCCCTGTCTGAACACCTTCGCACGCATCCCCCATCTCTTCTTCTATGGATGGAGGGAAGCAGACCACAGAGCCAGCTGTCCCTGCACCGGTCAGTGGATGCAGGAAACACTGATAAACACACATTAATTGCTCACAGACAGGAGGAACCTTGGACGGGCGAGAGGGGAGATGGAAGGCAAATGGGCCGACTGATGTTAGCCAGAGCCTTGTTTTTATGTTCACCTTGGACAACAATGAGTGCGCATAAGGGAGGAAGGAGTTTAAAATGAGGACACACAGTGATAAAAAGTACAGAGTGACTCATGAGAAGAGCAGTATTGGAACCAGCTGGAGTCAGAGAAAGAGCAGAAAGTGGTTCAATCACATCCTCCCAGGGTTCAGTTAAAAACCCACACAAGATAAGAAAAGAGCTGAACGAGGTCAGATGACAGAGTGAACACCGCAACAAAGACAGTGAAGCAGTAATAGAGAGGAGGGAGCTCTTCTGACATAGGAATCTTGACGAAACATGCTGGAAGAGTTTTTATTGTTCTCAAACATTGGCTGGGGATGTATTCAGCGCTCTACATTTGCATCGCTTCTGAAGTAGTAAAATATGAGTGAAGTTTTGTTTTTTTTTAATGCACAGAAAATGTGAGGTGAAGGAGGAACAAGTGCTGGATTTGTGGACCCAACATTGAGCTTGTGGTAGAGCTGAGTGATTAATCAAAAAATAATCCAAACCACCATTCAGAGCTTTTAACTGACAAAAGACACTCACTCAGTATTCACAGTTTTTCTTCCCTTGCAATTCTTTCTCTACTAAAACATAAGGTCCTTCAAACACACTACTGGTTGCATGGTTACATGACAGGTGGTCAGGTGTCACAAAGTGTGTAGGCTGCCAGAAAACCAGCAGAAGAGGAAGTAGTCATGTGACATTCAGGACGTTTACATGCAGCTTCAGAAATAGGACAGTGAACCTAGTCAGCACTTGATCAGTCTATTAAAATGGATGTAAACAGCTTAGTCAGGTCGAGATTGGACTGAGCATAGCTTTATTGAATCATGTAAATAATACTGCTATAGGATGGATTCAACAGTATCCCTGTGTTCAGAGTGACCAAATTTGACCTAGAAGAGGAAGAAGATGACCATGATGAATAAACAAACGCCATTTAATTGAGTTGAGGCACATAGCATATAAGAAATCCTAAAAACCTAAGCTAGTTTGAAACACTTATCAAAACACAGCACAGAGCCACCTATCTGAATTGAGTGAGACTTTCTAAGCCAAACTCCAATTCTCTTTTTTGAGCGTTTACACACACCAGACTAGATCCCCTGCTGTGACTTTACGTTCAAGCTGTGACCTAAGTTAGACCACTGTGTGCATATTGACTGACTGTCCTACCCAGTCCACTACACAGAAACCTCATGTGGAAAACCAAGCTGCAACCTCCGGCCTGAAAAAATGAGACAACAGGGAAGTGCTAAAAAGCTGCTGTTCCTCCAGTGACCGCTTGAGGCTGGCTCCAGAAGCACCGGAAGTCCTGTACTAGCGAACGGGAAAAAGGCCGTTTTCAGAGCCGAAATTTGCGTATTTAAAGCCTGGTACAAACTCCCGTCTCCCGTCTGTACTAGAGGGGGTACTAGAGGGACAGGAAAAAGACGAAAAAGGACAACACCCCCTATTCAAAGTAAATGTGCAGATAATCTAGATTTTCACGAGCAATATCAGCTGCAGATCGTTTATGGAGATGCATAAACACGACATGGTAGGCCATACTTTTTAATCACATTTAACTGTCAAACAAGATCTCTTTAAATTCCATAAATATGGTTCAAATAAAACCTAAAGTGTGGGTTTATGCTAAAATGGAGTGTGTCGAGCCATATGGAGTAAAGATAAGAGGCATGGAAACAACAGTAAGTGTTGTTTTGACACAATAATGATAGTAAAAGGTCCAATGCAGAGTCTTCCATTTATCCCTCTCAGTCGTGTTGCTTTTCTTTATCTGCTGTAATTAGAACAGAAAACCCAAATTTGACAATGACGTGATGACTAAATGCGCACAGAAATAACCTTTAAAGGTCACGATGACATGCCTCATCTAGTGTGTGCAGCAGACTCAGCTAGGTCACTGCAACACTAATAATACCAGCGCATATCTCCCTTATCTGATCCAGTTTGGCTTACTTGCTTTGTAATTATGGGTGACACAATCCATTTTGTGGACCTCTCACCCTGCCTTTTTAATTCCATGGCAAAGGATAAGTCAACTCGGGACTAGGGGATAATGACCTCCCCGCTATAACACTCATGATGCCAGGGTTTGGAGAGCACGCTGCCCATTACCACAATCCACACAGGGGCTCTTATGTGGGAGCAGCCCCATTAAAAACTTCCAAACAGGCCTGAAAAATAGACTGCATCCCATTACCCACGCTCCATCTGCAGCCATTACTGTGGATTGGAAGAGGCAGGGCTACATCTCTTTTAGAAGGGTGGAGAGAACAAATTATTGATCGTAACCTGTGAACTACATGTGTAGCATTGACAGGGGAGATGCATCGGGGCAGGGGTCGGAGAGAGAGAGAGAGATGTTCAGCGCTAACCTCTGGCACACATCGCCTTTTTAATCCTTCACCTCCAGAAAACAACATCACATCACAAACACACACACACCCCACCCCATACATGTGTGATGTGTATGCTCTCTGACACACATTAAACCCTCCGTGCTGCATGCTTCTCTCCAGCTTTTTTCTTCTGCGTGAATGTGTTGTACAGCTGGAGGCGAGGCAGAGGAGGGAAAAAAAAAAAAAAGATGCAGCATAAAAGCATCAAGGCAGCCATCTGCACCCTGGCTCTTAGCAGGTCAACTCAAAGAGGTAGCAGTGAAGCCAAGACACTTGAATCAAGGGTAACAGCAGCGAGGTGGAGGAGGAGGAAAGCTATCAAAGTGATCTAAAGCACCGTTAAAAGGAATAAAGGAAGATCCTATTAGAACAGCTGTATTGATTGCTGCAAACATCACCTTTACTGCCAAGGCGAATGTGTATTTCAAAAATAATGATGGGAGCTCTTAACCTTCAGAGTATGAGGGTGGTGTGTGATTTTATTGCATCACACTGTATCATGCTTCCTGCTTTAAGTGGATCTCTTAACTCTGTGTCAAACATGAACTGCATGTACTGCTTAACGTCTTTAAATGTAGTACCAGGTTACAGAACACGCTTAACAGCAATGAAATCAGTTTAGACCAAACTGATACCATGAAACCATAACACGAAGTTCGGTCTGTGTTCATTACGGATGTGCAGCTCAGTGCTGAGGCTTTGAGCAGCTTCTGAAGCATTTAATCCTGTTAAATGACGCCAGATTTCCTAATTCACTTCAGTTTACTTTGGATTAATCACAGTTCTCTGATGAAACATCCTTTTTCGTTTCACTTCTATAAAAGACGCAATTCATTAACAAGAAAAGTGGCTAATAAGTGGGAAATGATTAAAAATGGGCATTCGATCATTTCAACACTACATTACATTCGTTTACTTTGCTGAATCACACTCTTTTTTATTACAAATAAGCTCAAAAATGAAGATAATTAAACATGTCTTCAAATCTTGAGAGACACTGCTCGGTGTGGCAGCGATGCTACAAGTCCTTGCTGAAGCATTTAGACGCCTGGAGACCCCAAAAATAATATTATTTTGATAAAACCTTGTGCTTCTCAGTGGTTCAGTAGCTTTGTGTGTAGAGTTTGAATGTTCTTAGCGTGTGTGGGATGTCTCCAGCTTCCTACCACAGTCCGAAAACGTGCTCATTAGGTTGATTGATTGCTCTGAATTGACCTAAAGTGTGCACGTGTACATAAAAGGTTGCTGTCTCTGCATGAAAGCCCTATGATAGACGAGTGAACTTTTACCCAGTGACAGCATGGATTGACTCCAGACCAAGCGGCAACCTCCGGTCTGAAAAAATGAGACCACGCGGAAGTGCTAAAAAGCTGCTGTTCCTCTAGTGACCGCTTGAGGCTGGCTCCAGAAGCACCGGAAGTACTGTACAAGCGAACAGGAAAAAGGCCGTTTTCAGAGCCGAAATTATCGTATTTAAAGCCTGGTATAAACTCTTTCCCCCGTCTGGATCGCTAATTTTGCTAACGGCACACACTGTGAGGGGGGTGAATTTTTTTCTAACTCAGCCGTTTGGAAGATATTAGGATCGAGAGCTTACCCAATCAGAGCCACAGCTCAGATCACGTGACTGACGGGCGCCCAATAGCTGTGAGTTTGGGCACTCGTCACTCGTCCCATTTCCAATATGGCCACACCCGTCGTTTAGCCTCAAAACAGAGCTGCAGGAACAGACGGGTGACGTCACGGAGACTACGTCCATGTTATATACAGTCTATGCTCCAGACCCATCGTGATGTAATACATTAAGGGTTGTGGTTTAGCATTTTGGCATTAAGTCTTTCCTGCGAGGAAGGGCTAAATGTTGAAATGGGGCTCAGCATTTCAACACCCTGCATTTGCTGGAAGGAAATGCGGGCCCCCCTTTTAGTGTTTTGTTATGGGGTTTTTTTCTGACATGGTGGCCTTCAAGTTGCTTTTGCCCCTCTAATTTTTTTCTGGTCGCTTGGTCTCCATGGGTTGAAGCAGTTTCAAAGGCTTAATTACAACAGTTGACAGCTTAGGAACAGAAACAATGCAGAAAGGGCCTTGTGCATCCTCATCATGTTTAAGAACTGGGATTTATTTACAGCTGTTTACATTTTCTATAAAATGTTGCTTTCTTTCCATGTCAGTCGTAAGCTTTTCTTCTATTTTATCATTTTTTCCTTGTGCTCTCCAAAGATTTATGTTTTCTTTCATTTTACCTCATTAGTGGGCTGAATATTTTAGTGTCACATTACTGAAAAAGGTGCATTTCAAGGGTGACTGGAGAATAGATGTTAAAAGATAATCCAGTTTTTCAAAATAAAGCTTATCACAGAATGTCATTGTCAATACAATGGGAATTAGATAGTACATTATTGATTCTTCAGTTACCAAATGACTCGCTGACCAGTACCTGTCCAAGGCTCATTGGTTGGACATTACTATTTCTCCAAAGCCAGATGCCTTATAATTACATAACAACCAGTAACTAACACATGCTTAACGTGTTTCAACAACCTTTGCATGTGTTTGTTTGTTTGTGTGAAAACCCATTAAATTAGTGGATATGTTCCAATTAATTCAATTAATTCAAAATCCCAGTGATCAAAGACGATGAATAGAAACAGATGAGAGCTCAGCAGGTGATTAACAGTCTGTTTATTACCACACAAACTTCCCTCTTGTTGATTCAAATTTCTACATTACTTCTAAAAAGTACCACTTTAAGTCTTACGTTACTGGCCATGTAAATGCAAACGGTTACAGAAGTTTTAGTCAGATAAGTGCTATAATGTTAAGCATCTGTTCATACTGAAAATAACTGAATATATCATTTTGTATGGCAACAACAAGTTGCAGTGAGCAATGACAATCACAGGAATTCAGTTTCCTGCCGCGATATTTTCCTGCTCATTACGGCTGGTTAGCTCTGAAGTGTGACATTCAGACACATGGGATATCTGCTTTACTCCGAAGAGACAGCGTTGGTAACACACACACACACATACACACACACACACAAATCTGCACAGAGCGCTTCAGGCTTCCACACTAACAAGCCTGTGTCCCTGTGAGTCGATCCCTGCAGAGTGGCATATTTTTGCCGGAGAAATGATTGTTGTGCATGTGGTCGTGGAGCAAGGGAGATAGATAGAGAGGGATAGAGAAGGAGAGAGAGAGAGAGAGAGAGAGAGAGCCCTGCTTAGTTTCAGTGTGCCACCGTATAATAAGCTCTACTTATTTTAGCTTCATTATCACCAACCAGTTCCCCTGCATCACAGAACATTACAGCAAATTGGCTCTGAGATAGACAGTAATAAGAGAGTAAGAGAGACAGGAAGCGTGTGTGTGTGTGTGTGTGTGTGTGTGTGTGTGTGTGTCAGCATGTGTGTGCCACTGAATCTACATTAAATGAAGCGCACAAAAGCTCACATTGGCCTGTGGAGTGCAGCCCCCAGGTGTGCACTTTAATGATGGCACACTTTGTTCTGAGCCTGCCCTTTAAAAATTAACCATTTTCACGTAATGTTGGTCCATTTTTCAAATTGCTTCACATGCCATTTAGGTCTTTCTGGCTCTTTTTTAAATCACAGTAGCTACCTCACTTGCCTTTTTCCCTGTGAGAGGGAAAAAGATCAACCCTGCAAAGCTACTCTGCTACCAATTAAAAAGGGAAAGAATATTAAGAAGAGTGAAGAAACGCTACAGCGGAGAAGCAGAGGGTGGAAAGAGAGCTGTGGTGGTAGCGTCTTAAATGAGGTTCCTCCATGTAAGGAAGGAGGACCAAAGCATTCTCCTTAGCTAGCAGCAGAGGGTGCCAGCACATCACAAAAACAACCCAGTATGCCAGTTATTCAGCATAACTCCAGTCCAGTTTCCTCACCTAAAAATACCAGACAAAGAGAGGCAGAGGCTGAGCTCTTCGTCGGTGTGCAGTTTCTGCTCAGAATTCAATTATTCCATCTTCCCTAACAGACAGGGCTGAGTCTGAGAGAGGACATGGTCTAGACATGCTGTGTTTACACAAGGAAGCCTTATAATAGGGTTTCACATGGCGGATTAATATTATCAAGTCAAACCTGCAGGCTGCTCACTCTTTAAATAGAGCAGTTTGAGCTGACCCTGACTGGAGAGCTTATTGGTTTATGTCATAATTAAAATAGACTTCATCTGTTAATGAAATCAAATGAAAATCTAAATGCACTTTTGGGAGGGGTACAGAATTAAAAATACAAAAAGAACTGCATGCCAACATTATCAGCACCACACAACTCTACAGGGACAATAAATCAAAGCAATAAAAGCACCACATACCAGCCGCCCACAAGCATGAGAAGTATCGCTGCTGCTAATTAAGATTCAAAGTGCCAGAAAAACCAGCATGAACAAAGTGTCCAGATTCCTATTTTTGGGGGAGAGGGGGCTCTTAAAAGGAAATTAATTCATAAACTTGACCTCAGACAGAGCTCCAGCAAAGTTTCCTGTCGTCCTAATCCTTCGTTCATCTGGTTAGCTCTCGTGAGAACATCCATGTATGTGACACAGGGTTGTCTTATACAATGTGGTTGAGAATATGTGATTTTTACAGGGGTTTGTCATGCGAGAAAGACACAGTGGTCAGATATCATTTTGACCTTTAAAGTGGCTTGATTGGTTGACAAAGCTAAATCATTCACTGAGTGATGTGAAAAAAATGGGTCACATTAAAGCTACTAGTAGCAGTCAAAGTAGAGCTATCAACTATATGACAGGCAACATTGTTTCTTATTTGTTATAATCAATATGATAAATTATATTTGGTTCAACGACTGCGGATATCACCTAAAAACAGTGAAGTATTCTCTCTCTGTGTGCTTCATCCCGTAGACGCTGTGGTCCATTAAGAACATGTGCAGAGTGACGCTCTGTCCCATGTTCACTCTGCATCTCAACTCAACTCAACTTTATTTATAAAGCACTTTAAAAACAACCACAGCTGAAACAAAGTGCTCTGGATAGGAATGTTGTCACACTTAAAACTGTGACTAACTAGGATATTCACTGTGCACTTTTGCTGTCAGTCACTATTTAAATGTTCCTCAGGGACTTTCATATCATCAAAATATTGGGAGGCTCAACTTGATTTACCTACTCATGGCACATTTGATTGCGTGTTTTCAGTTGAAATATAAAACTTTTCACAGTGCCTACACAATTTTAGGAAAGTGCCACATGTGTGCATTAAAGGTGCACTACAGTACTTTTTCGAATAGCATTGTACCTGTATTGGAAAAAAAACAGACAACTTAAGCCTTTACACTGTTGCCCAGTCATAAACTGAGGAAGAAAACTCTACATTATGTATTAATTGTTGTGGCAGAATGCTGCAGCACCCAAGGCACCCTTAGTACTCTCAGCACCTATCACTTCCACTGGTATAGTTGATGGCAGCCGTGTAGCTTGTTCTAGGCCCAGCCAATCAAGATGATTTTGTTTGTAAATAAATCTGTTATTACTGTAATTCAGTCAATCTGACCATTTTTGATTCAGCCCTGCAGCCGCCATGCACATTCTATCATGGGTGAAGAAGGCAATCGATAGTCCTACTGTTACGCTAAATGCTACTGCACTGTTGAAATGAATTGTGTGGCCCTTACACTTGTATTTAGGTCCTGCAGCAGGTTATTTCTGGATGTGCCACTGGCTGATGGTTGAGATCTGTGGATCCTGATAACCAACTTCCTCTGGCTACAACATATGGAGTCGGGATACACTGATATACTGGGCCGAATTTTGCATTTTCACTTGTATCGGCATTGGCAAAATACTTGGGTTGGTTGACCAAATTATTTTTCCCCAGCTTGATGAACAGACAGGCATCCACGGGCATCTCTGTATTTCTAGAAGACACTTCAGTTCATATACAAACCGTGCCTTGCTCCTCCCCTGCTTGCAGACTGCAAAGAGAGGAGTAACTGAAGCAGTTTAAAACCTATTCTACCGCTGTATAAAGTCTGTTATTATTGTGCTATTTTTGCGCTCTAAATTGAGGGGGCAAAAGCAGTATTGGCTCCAAATATCAGTCAAGAAAATCAGCAGCCTGTATCAGCCATTGACTCAGGGAAATGAAAAAAAAAGTATCTGTATTAGTCCTAAAACTCAATATAGGTTAATCTGCAATCTAGAGTTAACCAAGCTCCTTTTGTTTTATTTTTTTCAAATTTAGAAGTATTTTTGTCATCAAACAAGAACTTTTTATTTTCCCTCAAAACATGTGCCGTATGTAATCGTCTCACTTTTATACATGTGCCTGTTAATTGCCTGCTATTTGAAATGAGATAATCAGCCATAAAACTGGTTATTCCTGGATTCCTTTTTCTCAGTTTCTGTGGTTGGGTTTTTTTGGTCAATTTTGCCGGCAGAACACAAATTAATTAACAGCTCAAAGACTGAAAGTCTCTTTGATTGTACTACAGCCTGCAAAGTTTAGCTGTGAGAAGCGAAATGACCAAGTGAGAAGCAGTATCTGTCTTCTTCATGGGAAACCCAGAAGCTGTTAGAAGTCACACGGCTATGAACCAGTTTGAAATTCAATAAAATGTGGGATATGTGGTCGTTTCTCACTGTTTGTTAGACAAGACACCAAAAAACCAAGAAATAGTTAGAAATCAGGAGAAGAGTAAGGTTATATTGTGCAGTAACACCACATTTTTGAGTACTGGTTGGTAAACATTTGACAAGCGTTAAGACAAACCCAAAAAGTGGGATAAAATCTTAGCTGGAATTGATGTCATCTTCTAAGGTGTGTGGATTGCTAGGCAACAGGGAGCTTGGGATTTGCACTTTTTCCTGACTTATTGTCAAACTTAGCTGTTAAAGCAGGGTGTTTATCTGTAAAACAAAGGACCTGTCTTCTCTGTTTGTTGCCTCTTAAATGTGATGAAAGAGTGACAGACATTCATGACATGGATGGTTGGTAACACTGCGCACTGCTCTGATGAAGGATAGCTTCACTACTTTCAGGTGTAGTAATACAACAGAGTGACAAATAAAAAGAGAGTGAGTGGATTCTTTTGTTCAGAGTGTGTTCAAGCAGTGATTTAGATCCCACTTAGACCTATAGATGTCTTCAGGAAGGTTTAATGTGTCCGTGGTGCACAATGCCCAGAGTCCGGGGGAAATGACAGATGGCTATTTCTCTCTGTCTACCCCAGGGCGACAGGAAAACCAGGCTGAAGCTGCCACCTCCTCAGCCTGCGGTGGCAAAGAGCTGGCACTGTCAGGAGGATGAGGAGAGGGGGGAGGGGGACGGAGTCTGGCCTTCCCTGCGGGATCCAAAAAGAAACTGTCTCCATCTGCTAATGTGGGCCAAATCTGATGGTTAACACGTCTCATCATGTTCTTTTAAACCCCACTACAGTCAATATAAACTTGGCTCATTTCAGCGACAAAGACACACCTGTATTTGCATTAACTCACCAGAAAAATCAGAAACAGTCTGTTAGTCAGGGAGAGAGGCAGACAGATCAGTATTTTTCCTTTCTGAAGTACGTCTGCTTTTTTCTGACAGTGCATTGTAGCTCTGATGTGTAACTCCACTCTTTCTTATCCACCAGTCTGCAAGGTTAGAGGATCAATACAGCTTTTTTCTAGCCCTGGATCCCTGCCTGTGTGTCAGGTTAAGAGAAGCTCTATCTGATGATAAAGCGAAGAGGCCGAGCTCAAGGTTAAGGGACAATAGGTTTTATCCTCCTTCCACTTGAGATCAGTCAGGTTTCAAGAGACAGCAGTGAGTAAAAACCTAACATACACGCTGCAAGAGTATCTATGATTCACTGAACTGTGTTTGATGTCAGCATGTGAAATATGAGAGTCAATGAGTGTCTTAAAGTCCTCCTTACTATCCCACAACAACAACACAATCAGGCTCTATCGTCTTGATAACTTTTTCTCTTACCGTTCTGCCTCTGTCATGGTTTCATGACAGAGACAATGTGGCTCTTTACCATATTCTAAACATGGAAAACAAGTATCAGTGCTGGCTCTTCATCCTAAAAACTGCTACATATTAACCTGTTGCAGAATTATCTGTCTTTGTCAATAAACAAATCAATTAGAACTTCAATTTCCCACCGCGCAAAATGACTCAAGATCTTCACGAGATTTGATAAAATGATGAGGTCATAAGGATTTCATAACTTGTTCATGACACATTGGAGGAGCAGGTGTTAAATACCAAGGGCAGTCCATAGCTCTACTTCATGACAGGTCTCTAGAGGGCTGACCAATCAGAGAGGAGCGGGTCATGGAGTCGGAGACTTAAAGAGACAGTGGCTAAAATAAAGTGTTTCAGGGAGCAACAGTTTTATGAAATATCAGTGTGCAAAAATAGGAATATTTTGGGCTGTAAATCATGTAAAGCTGGGGGAATCAAAGGGATAAAATAAAGTCTGAAAAATGTGCAATACCCCCTCTTTAATATCAATTGATAGGGACATACAAGAAGGCATGTCAATATGGTTAAACAGTTTCAAATTGTATATCCATCCATTTTCTTTCCGTCTATCTTGCTATTCAGGGTCGCGGGTGGCTGGAGCCTATCCCAGCTGTCATTGGACGAGAGGCGGGGTACACCCTGGATTGGTCACCAGTCAATTGCAGGGCTGACATAGAGACAAACAACCATTCACACACACACTCACACCTACAGGCAATTTAGAATAATCAATTAACCTAACGTGGGCATGTTTTTGGTCTGTGGGAGGAAGCCAGAGTACCCGGGGAGAACCCACGCATGCACGGGGAGAACATGCAAACTCCACACATCGAACCGGCAACTTTCCTGAGGTGCTACCCGCTGAGCCACCGTGCAGCCCTCATATTGTACAGATCTGGCATAATTTTTCTGATATTGAAAATTTTAAGACCAATAGTATACATATGTAATTCATTAATAGCAAATTCAAAGACATAATAACATTTTGTTGTTTTTTTTGTATTTGTTTTGTTATTTAATTGAAGTGAACGTCTATGATTAGCTGTAAAAGACTTGTGGTAATTTGATGGATGCCAGGACTGGTAACAGGGACACATATTTCCCTTTTCTCCAGTCACACACTGGCAGATGGTTTAAATTGTCCTCTCTTGACATCAGAGTGTGTCACACCAGGTTTCTTGGCTGCTCCACACTTGTTTGTTTTTGCTGGATTGGGAACCATTATCTGAAAAGCAGCATCATAACTTTTTCTCAGTTGATAAAACACCTGACCTTCCTCTGAGACATTTTGTTCTGCACCAGTGTGTCCCTCCATCGTTCTTTCCACTCTGGCGCTGTCGCTGTGAGTGACCGCCGGTCAGGCTCAGACTTGTCTGAAAGATGAGCGGTGGCATCATTGAAGAAACGCCTGAATATAAGACAACACCACTTTCTTCAGCTGTACTTCAAAGAAAATACAGAATGTATGACTCAATACAGAAACACTGATTCCAGATCATGTTTATTATCCATGAGCGTAATGAAACTCATGTGTCAGTTTTTCAGCAGAGCTCTGTGGGTCAGCAGTGAAACTCACAGCAGTGGTGTTTACAATAAACAACATTATTTTTACTCTGGTTTTACAGATGTCAAAAAATATGAGAGAGAATGTGTTAGAATCGCTTTGGTGGTATATGGGCAAAATATTTCTCACTGTGACCAACAGTGTTTTGTTGTTTTATGTATGTATGTAACTGAGCCACATGCTGGGCCCCAACATCTGCAGGCTTTTGCATTTAGTTTTGATCTGGTCAATCAACACTTGTGTTGCATTGCAGTTTTTCAAGACCAGATTGACTCCCTTTTGTTTCATTTGTATGTTTCCTTATGGGCCATAAAAACTGAATATTTTACTACCCTGGTGAAAATTCTGCCAATTAACTCTCCCAGTCTGCTTTTCAAAAGCATTGTAAAGAGCTAATACCATAAAATGTGTCTCTGCAGTGATTACTTTAACAAATAAATCATTCATCTGAAGCTTTAGAAATGAAGTCTTAACATCAATACTCAAAAAGCTTATCAAAAATCTCACCACTCTGAAAATTCTGACATACATAAACCTGTTCCAGCTGCTTTTATAATTATTCTATTTATTTGACCACAGACTACTGTACTATTTACTTTGCTTTGTTTTCTCAACTAGCTGGCATGCGTACACTTTTAATGTTCTTAGCTTTATATTTTCAGATTCATCACAACATCTCTGAGGCTTTAAATTAGGAATTGATCTTGTTGGAGAAATTTCAGGAAGCCTTACGACTTGAAGATGAAAACCCAGGAGACTCAGGTGACTTGAGCTGAAATAGTTTATAAAGCCTGGCTGAGGAAAAATGTCAAATAATACACATGGATAAGTAGTGGGATAAATAATTAGTCCTTCTAGACCACTCGTTGTGTTATTTATTTATTTATTTCTGAAGTTGACATGTCTACCTAATACGCTAATAGCTTCAGCTTCGGATATCGATGTAAGCATTATCCTTATACTACAATTAAGACAAATAGTTTCAACTGTTCATGGAGGCAGAGACATAAGATAACTCAAAGGCAAAACAAGGGTTTGTGAAGTATGCAGAGGCAAATTACAGAGATAAGTAAAGAGAAACAAAAGACAGGAGGACATTCCCACCGCAGCGCTTCACAGCAATCCACAACTGAGACAAAACTGCAGAATGAGATCAGACAACTAGCTGTGCATCATTCACAGCTGTGAGGAAGTTTTTTACCTTACATCTTAAATAATGAATGAACAGGAAGGACTGTATGGAAGACCTTGCCCTCTCTCTCTCCCTCTCTCTTTCTCTCTGATTACCTGCAGAGCATGCGTCACGTGCTGCAGATCAACAGACCCCACAGGCAGAGCGATGATAGGTCGTCAAATTTGTTCAGTCCATTGATCCCAGAAGGCGACTTTTTATGGATGTTATAAATTGAAAATGGAAAAATGGCTAGCTTTAGACCTGGGGCACAGAAAGTTTCTCAGGTATTCTATTTTTTGTGGAAAAGACTGGACTGAATGTTTTCAGCTGAGGTGCTGCTGTGATAGACCCGGTGTTCCAGTTGTACAATAGACACACTGTTCCGTACAGTTTTCTTTCCACTTGAACCAAAAGTAACCCCTTACTCTAGACATTTTCTATTGAGTTTTCTTTCTTTTTACTTTTTCTTTTGCCTTCTTCTCTTGTCCTTCATGATTTATCCGTCACTGGTTCATATCTTTCTAATAGCACAAGAGCGTCATACCAGGGAAATGACAGATAATAATTGCAATATTTATACATTTCAATATGCAGTGTATCACAAAAGTGAGTACACCCCTCACATTTCTGCAGATATTTAAGTTTATCTTTTCATGGGACAACACTGACAAAATGACACTTTGACACAATGACAAGTATTCTGTGTGCAGCTTATATACATAGACTGTATAAAACATGGACGTAGTCTCCGTGACGTCACCCATCTGTTACTGTAATATCTGCAGAAATGCGAGGGGTGTACTCACTTTTGTGATACACTGTAAGCAAGATATTCAATTAATTACACCAGAATTAGAAAGTGCTATAAATAGGAGCATTAAATGAGACAAAAAAATAGAGGGAGGCACCTGGAGGAAGAGTGTCCGCCATTAGTGATTTTTTTTTTTTTTTTTTTGAGAGAGGATGGTTTTGAGTTGTGTTTTTTTTTTAATGATTCAACTGTCTGTGGGGCTTTCAAGTGTTCAGGGCACAGGCAGGGGGCAGTGGAGCAGAAAGCACGGTCCCCCATTGGGCAGACCTTGGTTTTAGGTGTGAGGAGGCAGTTTGAGTCGCTGGGTTGGAGGTGTCCCGAGGTAGTTTGAGGGGTTAACAGTTATTTGATTTGAATATGAAGATATATATTTACAGTCTCATCTGGATCCCAGGTTGTGAATTTTGGACGTATAGGAGCTTTTGAAGGCTCTTACTTCCTGATCCTGATGAAAACAAGAGTTGCATTAATGTAACCCAAAAGAAACAAAGGCATGGACAACTTTCTCTGCATCTTTAAGGGTGAGAAATGATCTGAATAAATAACCATGTTCAGAAACATAACAGTTTCGATTTGTACTTTATTGTCTCATTTTAACTTTTGCAAGTATTTGAAGAATACCGCACTAATAGCAACAGCCCTGAGGTTTTACTTTGCAAATTTCATGCAAAACAGCAGCCTCCCTATTTATTATTCCCGGCTGTTGCTCTAAAGTTAATAGCTCAATTTAAAGTGGAGACAGCTCTCCTCTAAAGATGTTTGCTCTCTCTTCACCTCTATTTATCCACTTGTAAGATTTGTATCTGAAAGAGATGCTTAACTCTACTCGGGTCACATGAAAAGAGCCTGAACTTAAAAACATCCGCCTGCAAGGAAACGGTGAAAAATACTCACACACACACACCTGAATTGAAGTAAGTGTGTAAGCAAGAGCACTGTGAATCCTTAGTTTATGAGAGGAGCCTAAAAGATGAGCTGTCAACTTGAAATTTCCTGTATGACGGAAACGTCTCTCCTTTTTTTTGTAAAGCTCTTCTTGCTCTCTGCATTATGGTTTTATTACACACACACATTTCCTCTGATCTGTTTTCAGATGACAGGCTGACTGGGGATGATATTACAGACAATTAGCAGGTTGATAATATGCAGTAATTGCACAATAGTCATGAGAGTGCCCTCATCAGAAGCAGCACAGCAGCAGACATCCTGGGCGCATTATCTTCCATTATTACACTCAATTTCATGGCCCTACATTGAGTTACATCACCAGAGAAGTGCACACAGCCAAGACTCAGAGACAGCAAACCTGTGCATGGACGAATCACTGAGAGGATGTGCTACCATGATATCAAAAGCAGGGAGACGGAGCAGAGCGAATAAAGAGAAATTGATTTTCTTTTACTCAGAGGAAGTAGATCTGATGAAAAGTGAGAAAAGAGCCCTGAACTTTCAAGCAATAACTTTACAAATGCAAATATGAGCTTTCAGATATGTTTGACTGGCTGACTGAAATGACTCAGTCGTTTTTCAGCCGCGGTGATTAAAGCCCGGCTCTCATTCAGACGTGATGAGGAACTACTTCTGCTGACTTCAAGTGCTCATCATCAACTTCTGATCCATGTTTAGGAGTCAAAAATGGGACTTGTTACATATATGAGTGGTTTCAGTAAGAAAATGGTCCAGCTTGGGATTTTTTTTCAGTGAAGCAAGATGATGGAGAAGAGGAAATGTGAGGCAGATTAAAAAAGACTGTATTATTATTCAGTTAAAATCACAATATATGCACAAAAAGAGAAAGGTGAGTCAAATTATTAGAAAACACTTTGGTGAACCTGACAGTAAAATTAGCATCAGTATCAGACGAGAAATTGCAATATCAAAGTGTTAATCAATGAATGAATCGTATATCACCAACATATGGCAGCTATTTTTCCTTTTACTGTGGATTAGTTTTGCTTATCTGATCATTCAAAGGCACTCCGACAGCTGCATAGTTGAATAATACACTCACTGCCCACTTAATTATGTACACCTGTTCAGCTGCTGTTAATGCAAATATCTTATCAGCCAATCATATGGCGGAAACTCTGTGACATTTAAACATGAAGGCATGGTAAGGATGAGCTGCTGGATTTCAAACTGAGCATCAAAACGGAGAAGAAAGGGGACTTAATGGACTTTGAACACATCGTGGTTGTTGGTCTGAGTATGTGACAAACAGCTGAACTGCTGGGATTTTGCAGAGAATGGTCCAAAAAAGTCCCAGTTGTTTCAAATTGATTAGATTCTGTAATGAAGATGTGAATTAAAAAATCACGCTCTTTATTGTGCCCACATAAAAGAGATAATGGTGACACTTCACTTGATGTCTATGTTTATACCCCATTATAAATACATTTATAGAGTATTATAATAACATTATAGCAATGTATTATATGTCATAAACATTCATAAGTTACTATAATGCTTTATAACAATAATCATAACACACTATAAAGCATTTACTTATCACTTACAAGGTCAGGTATTATAATGTTTTAACTGTAAGCAACTCACTGACAATGCCCACATAGATAATGCATTATACAGATATCTATCATATTCTTATAAACATGTAAAACTATCATTATAAACACTCATAAATTACCATAACTCTTTAAAACAATGAGCATAACGCATTCACACACTCCTTCAAAAAACTTTTAATGACCACATTCACAATGAGTGGCTACGCTGATAAACAAAGGTCCTTCAAAAACAAACAAAACAGAAAAATACACATCTTTTTATCTATGCAAGAACAACAGATAACAAAGCAAAACGTATTTTTTATTAGTTTTGAGACTCCTTCAAAAAACGTATACGGAAACTGTGATCATAGTTATACCCTTTGACCCTTGCAACAAAAATCGGTTAACAAGAGACCAACAATCATGAACATGAACATATTATAATACCTGACCTTATAGGTGATGAGTAAATGCTTTAAAGTGTGTTATGATTATTTTTACAAAGCATTAAAGTAACTGTTGGATGTTTATGACTGTAGTTATACAGTGGTATAAACATAGGCGTCAAGTAAAGTGTTACCGAGATAATAAATCCAAGCGTACAAAAAGAGTGTTATCAGCCTGTGAATCAGTCTGTCTCTGACATTTTAAAGCTCATAAAAAAAACCTCCTCTGCCCATAGAGAGTAAAAAATAAAGTCCCCACCAACTGAGAATAAAACTACAACACCATCCAAAGCTGAATCTCTGTGGGATTTGAACCGACTGTACAAACATTGATTCAATCCTGCTCGTTGTCTTGTACATACAAAATGATTCAAGCAAAAACACGGCACATTAAAGTAGCAAGCTTCAGAAGAACCAGGTAAAAAGAGGTATTATATTATGGTTCAATGAACCTTTGTAGGTGGATCCAGGTGGATGGTTGAAATCATCTGCAGTTTTGTAGAGTAAGCTCCATTCAGCTCAGTAAAATTAGCTCATTAATGGTACAAAGACCAGCAATACGTGAAAACTGGGGCAGACTCAGTAGACTGAATTTTAAAAAGGTTTCAACAAAGGAGAGAGAAATAATTGCTCACTTGATTTCCTTTATTTTAGCTTAATACTGTATCTAACTAAAATAGTCCCAATTAAAGCTCAGCTGGTAAGATTTGGAAGTGATCCAAGCAGGGATATTATCTCTTAAACCTTTGATTGCTTTTAATCAGTTTAAATATTTGCTGTTTCATAGAAGTTCTTGAGCTGCAGAAACTGCCTAAGTTGTCTGAAGCAGCAGACACTAAAGTGCTTTTCTGTCTCTGTTTATTTAATTCCTTGCTTTGGTTTGTTGAAAGTCAAAACAACAAATCTGAGTGCGTTTTGTAAAAAGTTCAGGATGACAGACTGAAATTAAAAACACATGTTCAGTGGATTGAGATGCCTGCAGGGCTGGGCTGCGAGGACGACGTCCCACCCAACATATTCTTCCCTGAAGCAGACAAATCCTCCCTCAGAGAACGTTTGAGAGACAGAACCATAATGGGAAAGGAGGTCAGCTCATGCAACTCACTCTGGATTTCTTTCAGTTCCCAAAAATGCTTGAAAAAAGCCGTGCCTGTTCAGCTGAGTCACGTCTCAGTTCATCTGCAGTTTGGAGGAGCGGGTCAGCAGGCGGTCATGGATGAAACAGGACGGGGGTAAAGTGGCTGAGTGGGGGGCATGCTGGGTAAATACCAGCCCACACTCCGTCCTTTTCTTTAGCTGGAGATGCTTAAACAGTCAGGGCTGCTCCTCCACATGGGAATATTTCACTCTGTGAGCCTTTAGTGCTCCGATAAATACAACACTTCCCAGCCAGCACCTGCTCCCTGACCTCCTCTCTTACAGGGGCCAACAAAGAGGAGCAAAGGAGAGACGCAGAGGAGGGGGAGGAGGAGAGGAGTCTTGTGAGCTCTTATCAGGCTCATGCATGGATAATAAACTGCATATAGAGCTGTATTTTATGCATTTAAGCCTAACTGAAATCCAGGATTCCCCTAATTGATATTTTAAGAGCCATTACCTCTGCAATGTGCAGCAGCATCAAAGAGCAGCAAGAGAGGCCAGTTCGGCAAATTATACACCTTATTAAAGCCTATTAGAGCGCCGCGTAGACAACACAGAGCACGGCACGGTGTGTAGATGAATGTGAGAGAATATTAAGAGTACTGCTGCAGCCTATGCACCCCATTATGCTGTGAATTTACATGTTGCCTAATTGTTCACATTAGGACTTATCGTCCAATAAAGTCAGTGGAATTACATAAAAAAGCTAAACAGCTTCACCAGCAGTGACTCGAGGCTAAAATTCAACACCAGAAAATGATACTGCTGATAGGATTTGCACTTCCTCACTTCTAATGCGGACAACACTATAATGTCTAACCAGAGGGCAGTGATAGAGAAGAGACCATATCCTGAAATGTTCTTTTTATAAGAGAAAATAAGAGAACAGCAGGGTCCTTGTTTGACTTTCAATGCAATCAGCTGCAAAATAAGTTTCTCCTCAACAACTCCACAAATGGACAAATTGTTAGGATTTAAAAGATTTGTTGGACGAGAAGATGAGAGGATCTGCACCTGCTCAGTAGCAGCATTACGCGCTCAGAGAAACAGGGTGCAGATGCTCCAACAATGTGAAGTCAAAAACATTT
This sequence comes from Thalassoma bifasciatum, assembly GCA_008086565.1. NCBI lineage: Eukaryota > Metazoa > Chordata > Actinopteri > Labriformes > Labridae > Thalassoma > Thalassoma bifasciatum. The sequence continues at coordinate 21,389 of RPOG01003642.1, read as the reverse complement.
GCACAAGTTAACAGAAAAAAAAGTGACAGCAGGAACACTCAACATATAAATAAATTGTGCTGCAAAAAGCCAGAATAACTGCAATAACAGCAAAAGTGCCAGGACAAAGCTTCCTCCAGGCATCCCAGAGCAGCCTCACAGCTCCCACTCAGGTCTGAGAAAAAGAGGGAAAAATGACGTCTGACTTCCATCTCTCCATTCTCACCATTTCCTCTCTATTATTTCTATCAGAGTGCAAGTCAAACTAATTAAATCTCCTGACAACAGAAACTGTCAGACCTCTGCCACATTCCAATCTGAACAATACATTCAGAGTCTGAATTTATGTCAGTGTCTTCTCTATAAAACATTGGATTTGCAGCATAGGTCTTTATTGTGCTGTTTCCCGTGTTTTTGGCTTTTGAAAGTGTGTTATTTTGTCCCATGTAAGTTATGTGGAGTTATTGGCAGTGTCACTGTATCTGTTATGCAGCTATACCTGTCAGGATGTGGTCTCAATGGCGTCACTGCTGTTTCTGATAAAAAGTTTTGAAGCCTTTCATCAGCAGGAGCCGTATTGTAAATATACCATATAGTATCCAGCGTGTGCAGATAGACAAATGAACTATTTAGACTAAGTGTTTTTGTTTTGTTTGTTTGTTTTTTTGGCTTTTGTGTGATTCCCTGTTCTTCCAGAGCTAGCCTTGTTAGTTTCTCACAAAAGTCCTTTAACACTCTGACATCAGCTTAATATCTGGCAGATGAAGTTGGCCGCTACATTTATACAAACTATTGGTCAAGACCATTTGACTGGGTGTATGAGTCAGATCAGATTATTAAAGTCTGAACAATCAAATGTTACAGAAGCTCAAGTTGAATCACACATTAAAGGTTACTCCTTTATCACAGATTTTAATCTCGTCTAGATCTGACAAAGTATGTTTGTGTCCTGAGGGTTAATGAGACCCTCTAAAACTTCTTATAAACTAATCTGACAACACCCTGAAACTCCTGCAGTTTCCAACAGTAGGATTAACATCATTGTCATGGAAACAAGATTAAACTTCAGTCCAACGTGATAAATTTGTGTCTGGAATTTTTCAAGCCGCTAAAAAAAAAACATCAGAAAAGTAATACTACAGGGACCAGACACTGATTCAAGAACCAACACCACAAAGACTGTGGGCTCAGTAGTCAAGGTGTGAGCTGCTCTATTGTCTAAGCTGCAGTTGTTGAGTTTGCAGCATTGGTGAAAGTCTTGGTTACCTCTCCCCTCTTTACTTTTTTCTGTCACAGACAACATCTTATCCCAGTGCAGAGACACAAAGAGGGAAAGCACGGAGACCCACTCTGAGTTACACACACAGCCTTGCAGCGTTATTTTACTTCAGTGAAAAGGACAGAAAAGAGGGAGAAATCCTGATCCAGAAAGACCTGAGCTATCTTTTCATCTGTGTGTTGTAAACTGTAGCAGATTGGATTAGATGTAAGTCCGTGGCTCTGAAGTGTTCTGTCTGTGACAGGAGCTGGACGGCCGTGATAAAAGCTTCTTCAAACACCTCCAGCCCTCCGCCTGGCGTTGACTGACAGCTGAGATGGGCCCCGGCTTTAAGAGGGGCCACACTTTAGTTTAAAGTGCAGCCACTTAATTTTTCGCAAATTGACTATAAGAGCTGTCAAGAGGCAGAGCCAGCGTCCGTTTGGACGGCGAGCGGTGGCAGGAGATGCTGTCTGACTGTGATTTTATTGCCTCGCCTCCCCACAGCAGCCACGGAGTTACAGCGTTTAATGGTCGTACGGGCTGGTAGTCCAACCCACCCTCCTCCCACGGTGTCCCCCCACAGAGGAAAGTGACACTTCAAAAGATAAGGTCTCTGAGTGCTGAGAGAGAGAAAGAAGAAACATTTAAACACTTTCAAACACACGCTGGCCCAGACTTGTCAAACAGCATCAGGAGCTTAGGCTAAAGACAGAGGCTGGCGCTGGGACGCAGCACACACTTAAGTCGTCAGTAGACCATGTTGACAAGGTGGGAGGGTGTGTGTAGGTGGGGAGCTGGAGCGAGGGTGTGATGTGCTGCCAAGCTTGGGGTCTGCTTGTACATGGGGAAATAAAGGCGTGAGAAAGCAGGGCTGAAGCATCATAAGTTAGCAGAGTAACACCACCAAGAATGTGCAAGATGATGCGGGTTAAGGATGAGCAGCAAAACTAAGACTGAGATATTTGCCGTAATGTTATGACTCTGAGCAGCATTACAGAATGACAACTCAGTTGAGTCTTTTGACATCTTCTTGTCTGATACTTTTTTCGCAGCAAAGTGATATCGATAAAGAATTGAATAGTATCAGTATTGACAAAAAGTAGTGGTTTTAGTAAAATGCCCCCTGCCTCAACACAAAGACTTAAGTGCCAAGCAGTTACTTTAAGTCTTTGGCCAACAGAGGTTCAGGTCAGTCTATAAGACAAAAGACTTGGAGCCCAATGTCTGGACTGGCTGCCCAATTGATATCTGGCCAGTTCAGACTCTTTTCATCAACTTTAGTTCAGTCAGTTGTTAGAGTTGGCATTTAAAAACAAGAACAAAGCATGTGATGCTGCTATTATTCTCCCAGCATCAGTGTCAAGCCTAGAAACCATTTACACACCAAGCACACGCTCCCAGAAGTGTAGGAAATACTGAACGATTGATGCTTCATGTGTCACACTGACACAAAAACCACAAAACAAGCCATCGTGATTGGATTTGATTCGATCCTGTGGTGTTAACTACCGCTGTGACAGAAACAATTATTCCACCCACGGCCCAGAACCCCCCACCAGAATGGATTTAGCATCTTATCTGACAATCAGGACATTGCTTTTCTTCAAATCTCTTATTGGCTTAGCGGATAAGCTTATTAAGGGTGACCCGCAAAGCAGAGAGAGCTGAACATTATATTACATTCTCACTGCAATTTGAAAGCATGTAAGCTTGCCCCCATCCCTGACAACTCAAGGCTGCAGTCCAAATGTTTGTACACACATGCACATACACACATAAGCAGGCTGGGAGATTTGCCATTAGTGCTTTTATCCTGATCTCATCACATCTCTGGCCAGCAGCAGGTTGAAACAGGAGTTCAGTCCAGGTAAGAGGCTGATGCTGAATGATACATCAGCCTCTGGCAGGCCTGGGGCAGGGCTTCTCCATCAGGGCAGGAGGGGAGAGGGTCGACCCACTGAGATGATTCAAGGAGCCAGAGGCCATACGCCGGAGATCCCTGGTTGACTGGCTGACCAGGTTAGAGCCTCTGGAGGAGGCGTCCTCAGAGCCCGGGGCTAGACACCACTCAGCTGTCTTCACAGCAATTACTGCTCACCGCTGGGACAAAGACGGTGTCCGCAGCTCTTTTTCACACGCTTTAGGAGAGAGTGACAGATGGAGACAGTTGTGGGGAGGTGGCAGGCTTTTACTTTATGGTTTTAATAAAAGAAGTCAGACTGAAAAAGTGACTGTCAGCTCGGTCCTTTGCAGCAGCGTTTGTCACATCTCCACAAAACTATATTTATCTTACGAGGATGTGTGCCTTTTTAAAAGAAGACTGTCTGAACCATAAAAAACAGCAGGAGAGTCATAGTGAGAGAAAAGAGGCTCGGGTCAAGAAATCATCCCAGTAAAACTAAAGAGGTCAACCTTTTATACACATTACACTACGTAAGGGGTTTTCCTGCATTAGAGTTCAAGGTGGCAACCTTCCTGAAAACTCTCTTCCCTTTGAAAGGAGAGAGAGAAGATTAACAACAAATTGCATCTGTCTTTTCTTCCACAGGAGTTGCCTACCATACTGAAAATGTTGTTCAAAATTTGAAGATGACTCCTCAATGACCTTGAAACCAGAGATTTCCATATAAGTAGCTGGAGTAGGTTGAACTAGCCACGTGCACAGGTCCAAAGCTGAGCTGTGACCCTTTAACCGCAGTCATCCTGGACTCCTGCATCAATGTTTACAAAAGGAAGGTTGGCAGGAATGTTTCTGAGCAAGTTTTCAAGCATCCTCAGCATATTGATTGTTGCCTTTTTTTATTATTACATTTGTTCGCCAAGTAATGTGGGAGTTATTGACTCATCACTGCTGAGTCAACCTGGGTTCAAACAGCAGACTCTCTGTGTGTGTGTGTGTGAGTGTGTGTGTGTGTGTGTGTGTACAACAGTTTTAGCACAGCCTCCTTGCTAAAGAAAAGTGACAGCACACATTTGTCCTCTCATCAGGATCATCTCTTCAGTGACACTTCCATTAGAGTCAGATCCACCTATTGTTCAGTCATCGATTCTATTTGTCTTCATTCATAGCTCATCAGGAAGTTTTGCTAAATAAAATACATCTGCTGTGCTTGTTTGGGTTTTGTTCTTAGATTTAGCTGCAGTTTAGGCTTTCAGACAACAGTGCTAGTCCATTTCATTCACAATCTAGTATTTGTAGGTTTTTTTTCTTTCTTTCTTTTATCCTGAATGGTTTTTGTCACTGAATGCTTTGTCTTCAGGCATGGATTCATTTAAACAGCAAAACTACCAGGAACACAAAACTCAACCTGGAAAGTTTGCTGCACTGAACTACTCATTAAAAAATCTTAAATCCTTAAAAAAGGATGAATTTAGGTGAAGACAAAGAGGTATGAACTGTACGAGCAACAAAAGCGTCAAATGTTAAATATCAAACAGATGTCAGCCCTGTATGTGGTTGTGGTTTTGCCAGTAAGGCACACAGGGGGTTAAAAGTATTGATAAACACGAGACAGACAAATGTAGTCAGTGGGTACTTGTACTGGTAGGACACACTTGTGACTGAGCTAACACTGCACCCTTCAGTTAATGCACTGTATGTATTTTGACAGATTAAGAACACAGCACAGGGGTATATTGTGAATCTTTATTGTCCAACATTTTCGCCTCCTCATTGTCTTGTTTTTGAAAACTAAACAAATAAACTGCTTTGGTGGACTTTTATCTTGCCATGCAGATCCATCTCAATCGACACCAAAGTTTATGTCAATGCCGGTCAATACTTTCTTGATTGGATCGATACTTAAGTTCCAGGTTCAGTTTATCTTCTCCATGAGCGCTCCTCTCACTCACTTCACTCCTCCCTGCTCCCCTGTGAGGGTTATGTCACTTAGCTGTGCACTGCTGGCTGCATGATGGCAGAGAGGAGCATTGTTTGGTGTTATTTTACAGCGGGATACCAAAATACTGCAAGCTGCGATGTTTTCTGAAAACCAAGTGCAGTGGCAACACCACTGACTTCTACAAATATCCAATAAAACGCCAAAAATTCAGTGAAAGAGTCCTTTCAGCATGATCAGCACAACATTGGTAGCCATTTTTTTAAGGTAAAAGCTAGACTGAGTCATCTTTTAACATTATTTATTTATTTATTTTTTTCAAATTGGCATTGGTTCATGGTTCTAAGATTAAAAAAATGATTAAATACAGATGATTGAGACAGTCATATAATATATTTACCCAGTTGAAATGAATCTATATGAATTATATCACTAGCTTTATAAAAGTATAAATATCTTATAGACCAAAAACCTGTTTTCTGTATCCTCAATCTTCCATGTTTTGATATCTCTTAATTTTTTTCAGCATGATCAAATGCTGCCCAATATTTATCAAGGACAGTGACAACTTGGGTTTAGATGAACCACAGAGAGGTGTAGACACTTGAATGCACAGGAATGTAACACAACTATGACGTAGCTCAGGTGTAGGGTCAATAAATTTGTAGGATATTGAAAAATCTACAATCCACTTATTGCTGACAAGAGGAAGTGATGAGTGCCACAAGTTGACAAAATGTCAAAGAGACAGGTGGTCAGACTGGGGGCAAGAGTATCAGAGGGGGTGACGTCTGACCTTCTCCACCCATCCTGTCCCCCCTCTACTCTCTCCTCTCCTCCACAGACTGGGAGCAGATGGGCCTCACAGCACGGCCCTGCTGCTCTCAAGAGCTGCTGCACTGAGCAGCACACACCGCAGACCACCAATCCAACATCAGTGAGCTGAACAGAGCCGCGGCAGAACGGAACAACACCCCCACCATGAACACACACGCACACACACACACACACACTCAGATAGACAGCAGACACATGTTTTCTGTCAATCTGAATCCAGCTCAGGCGGGGAAACATGTTCGACCTGACGTTTGCACCAGCTCTGGGACCGTCTCTGCAGTATTTACACGCGTAGTGTGAAGTTTCCTGAAGTTTTACCTAAATCTGTTTGGAGTAGTCACGTGGGAAACATGAAAAAACAAACAAACCTGATTGACCAAGAATTGTTTCACCCTAAAGATTCAATATCATTTAAGGGCAACAGACGAGAGTGAGGCTTCTTTGTGGCTCATGTCAGGAGATGGTTCTTTGCTGTTTGACTCTTCTCTGTCTTGGGGGAAAACTTCTTAGACACACAGAGAGAAGTCATTAAGTCTTATTAATTTGATTTTTTTTCCAGGGAGAATTAACAACACTTGCATGCAAAGGAAATGAAACGTGATGCAGAGCAAATGTCCACAGACTGACTCTCAAATTTGAAAAATGACCATCCAGTCAATTTGAAATGGTTTCAAAAGCTCTTCAACCGTGGATCGAGAAAACATCCAAGGCAGCTGGAGATGACTGGCTTCTGAAAAAGTCTGAGTTGTCATAGATGTTTGAGGAGCACATTTTAGCTCGCTTGTTTAGAAAGTTGCTGTTAGCAGGTAACTTTCAAGAAGAAGTGACAATGAAAATTGTTTCTGCAACAAGTGCTCATTGTTCTAATTGATGAGAATTGACTACTGACCTCAAGGGTGGCACCAGGGCTAGGCGATATATTCAATATGCCTGATATATCGTTAGTTGAAATTACAATATTGTGACCAAGCAGAAAAAAAATTGTCGTGTTTATGTTTCAAGACGTCGGTGTTTGTTTCAGACTTTTGCTGCTTTCACTCTCTGCTGGTGCTCCTATCACAGCAAGCAGTAAACTCCCCTGCCCTTCCAAAAGGACTATCCTGTGTATGCGTGTTTATGTGCTGTGCTGCCTGTATGATCCCTGCCTGATTCTCTCCCAGCTCTCCACAACAATGAGAAAAAAAATATAACAATGCATACTCCAGTTTTAGTTTCATTTTTGTGGAGGAATGAAATTAAGATTACGTCATGTCCAACTTCAGTTCAAAGTTTCAAAGCGTAATTGGTCTTCATGGTTACAACTTTAGAAATCTATTGAAATGGTCATATAATTCATTCAGCTAGATGAATAAATCTGAATGAATTATTTTATTGAAACTGAAAATACAAAGGTCAGCTTGAGTCATGCTGGTGTCATTTTATGGATCAAGGGGTTGAATTTATAATGTTTATAGTGATTAAGAGGAGTTATCAGAATATTGCGATGTATATTGTGTACTGTGATATAGTCAAAAGATATTGATGTATTGGTTTTTAGGACATATCGTGCAACCGTAGGTGATATTGTCCAATAGATAAGTTTACCACTACAAAGACTCTTTCCTTGGTTCCGTCAAATGAGACAACAAAAGAGTCAGTTTCTTTTGGAAAAATGGAGAAAGGCTTTAATTTAGCAGCTCTTGTTGCTGTAAAGGTTGGTTCATCTCTGTATCAATGATCTCAGCATGAAGAAAAAGACGTCCAGTGAGCTCCCACAGATGTCAGACGTCCACTGACTGTTAGTCTGCAGCTTGTATGGGTGCTCTCATCCATCACTGCAGAAGCCCTCTCTGTCTGGCCCCTTTTCACTGTGAGCCGATATGTCAGAGGCTCTTATAAACATTTCTCTCTTTTCCCCCCTGAGCTTACAATATCTCATAGTTCAGTACATTGGGTCAGAGCCAGAGATCGAACACATTTGCTGCAATCTGTGAGCTCGGCTGGAGGAAAAACAAAAACTAAGGGAAGAAAAACCCGACTCCTGCTTTATTCAGCACAGAACCATCCCTCTTCCTCCCTCATCTCTTATTCCTCCTTGAGTCTTGGCTATCCAAAAGTGCTGATAACCGCCGCTCTCTGGCTGAGGCGCAGCTTATTCTAAATGGAGAATTAAACCTTGAGACAGACCTCTGACATTTCAGATGTGACCTTGAGGGGGGGACAATATTACCACTCATTTAAAGTGAAGCCAGAGGAAAGATAATAGATCAGTCTGCAGCTTGTTCCTCTTCACAGAGGACAAAAAGAGACGCAGGTGATGATCTTTTCAATTATTCATACGTCTAAACTGTGACAGATGAGCCTGATACTGAGCACCAAGGTTGAAGCTTAATCTAGAAGGGAGGAGATAAACTGTTTTATGTCTATGATTGGGACTTTAGCTGCCCTCACATTAGCTTAGCTCATAATCGTCAGTCATATTATCATTTATGTCGCATTGGATAATTACCAAAACTGAAATGAGCTGCTGTAACGTGACAGTGCTGTGTTTAGTGTCAGTGTTGTTCCCATGACGTGTTCACGTGGTTTATGTTTGTGTGTGTGAGTGTGTGTGTCCCCGAGGAGGAGGTGAGAAAGAGGGTGGGTGAGAATGTGGAGGATTTGTCTGGGTGTGAGAGCTACGTGTGGGATCTTGTGTGTGTGTGTGTGTGTGTGAGAGACAGAGAGAGAGAGAGACAGAGAGAGAGCACTCAGGAGATGGGGTCTGGGCTTCCCACTGACAGACTACACCACTGATGACTGTAACACACAACCGCACACAACCACAGCCAAGGAAAACAAACCAAGCAAACCACAGCCACCTGCTTGGAGTCCAACACACACACCGCACACACACACACACTGTCTGACAGGGGAGAAAAGAAAACCTCGCCACTGGTGTATTACACTGAAAGGATTTCCAAAGCTCATTCTCAAAATATTTCATAGATTTCAAAGAGCCAAAACCTTACTTCATGGTCATTTAACAAAACAGGCTAAAACTGTTTATCTAAGCCCAAAATACTGAGAAAAATAATTAGATATGGTTGAAACTAATAGCAACCTACAACATGACCACTGTTATTTTTTTAAGAAATACTTTCATATTCTTAAACTCATATTTCATGCAAAGCAGCATGTTATTTTGTACTTATTTACTATCACTAACTCCACATTGTAGTGAAGGCAAATCAATAGGTGATGATCTATCAAAGAGACCAAAAAATTTGAAAGACTTATTTTTTACAACTTATCTGAAAATGTGTGAAAAAGTGAATACAATCTTGGGGATCTAGAGTTTGCTGATATTTTCTTACAGAGGTGGACTGGAGGACCTCAAGATAGTTATTGCTTCTTTTACTGAAAACAACAGAGGTGCTTTCCAAACCTGCCATTAATGAGTGTGGTGTACAGGACTCCAAGCAGTGCTCTTATAGCAGACATTTTGCTGAAGGTGACAGAGGAACAGGAGCTGAATGAATAAGACCTGACATCACTGAAAGTATGACTTAAACTGTTATACATCTCTAAACCTCAGTGAATTAAATTTACGACAAAAATAATTGCATCATCTCTGTAAAATTGAGTCAGACTGCAGCGAACATTTACATTAAGTCTGTGCTTTCTCTGAAAGTCAATACTTTTATTCTTCGGTAATGAAATAATGTGATATATAGATACATGATTCTCTTACAATGTAACAATTATTGCACCATAGCTGTAGGAGCCAAGACTTGCCTGTCATATCATATTTTGTCATATTATGTCGTATCACAAGTCACCCAGAGATTCTGGTCACTGATGGATATGTAACACAAAGAAAAACTTCATTAATGGAGACATTATTTGGATGAAAGCCTGGAGATCAGCTTAGAGGCAACATATGTTTGAATTGTTTGAGGCGGATGGTCTCATGTTATAAATCAAGACCACATGCTCAAATGATAATATTTTAAATTTCCTTATGGTTAGACATGTAATCTGTTCTATAGTCTTTGTGCTCAGAGTCTTTCAGCTCTGCGGCACTTTTCACATCATAAACTGCTGCTGTAACGGTGGCAGTAATGGATGATATACTGTTGTTTTGTTCAGTGACTTTATTGGCCACATTGCATATCTTGTTTTCATTTTCATTCCATTTTTTGGATTGGTTTTAAAAATCCATAAAACATCAAAAAAGTCTCAAACCATATGGTACAATAAATATTATGCTCTTGAATCTTCAAACATGACACATTAGAAATTGAAAACAAATCCTGATGAAGGTTTCCGTAAATACAGAACCAACTCACATTGACCTGCATCTTCACAGTGAGGTCTGAGCAGTACACTCAGCCATCAGGGCGAAGGCAGACAACCTTGAAGGCAGCAGGTAGCACCATCTGTCCATTAGCTGCTACAGGACCAGACATGACACACGGGCAGCGGCAGTGACCTTCCCATCAGAGGTCTTTACCATACACACACCGAGTGTGTGTGCTGCGTTCACATGTCTGCTGTACGTTCTGTCGTGTTAAAAATAGGAGCCTTTCAAAAACAGTGGGACACAAAACGCATTTGATAAATGAACTCAGTGTGAGGGGACTGTCCACTCAGCAGAGGAGGAAAGACACAAGGAGAACACACACAGGGAGGATGGACCTGTTCAAAGTATCTGTGATTAAACGTGTTCACTAACACAATGACGACATGATGATGCAGACCCTTGTGGTCTAAGTCTCATTGAAAAGCACTTTTTTAAATTTTTGTTGTTCTGATACCTTCCCAGGAAATATCAGATTTTAAACCAAAGAGGAAATAAATTTTGTTATAAAGAGTTTACGGGAAAGCTGGCGGGTTAATGGCCAATTTATGTTAATTGTGCCTGAATTAAAACAAATAGATGTTATTAAATGTTGCTTACATAACAATCAGCACATCCTGCAGACCATTTAGGATAAAGGGAAAATAAACTATCACATTGGTGCACCTATAAGTCTTCAGTGTGTGGTGTATGTAAGAATATGGTGTGTTCACAAGCTTGTGTTTGCCTCTTTTCTGTTTTTTTCTGCAACAACACATTCACATGTCCTTGAACACGGACCAAGAGTGGAATGGCTGGGCATTATCCTAGTCTCTGTACATATGTATGTGTGTGTGTGTGTTTGTGAGAGTGCTTTTGTGTATATAAACTGTGTATATGATGCAGATATATTATTGCATCAGTGTAGTATGACATGTCACTATAAACAAAGATTTCAGCTCAGCACACATTCACGACAGCAACACAGCACTTATGAGCCATTAGGTAAACAAAGATACAATGAACCACTGATTCCTGAAGAATGGAGACCTGTATCTATTACACTTCTCATGAAAGAAAACCACAGAAGAGACATAAAGCACTATTCTGAACTGCTACCTGAGCAGTGAATGTACGATTAACTCACACAATAACCCAACGACACTCACAGCAAAACAAACATTCTCTCTCCATGCCCTCAAGTTAAAGACAACAATTTGAATAGATGACAGGATCCAAATGGACCACAGATCATGGAGAACATGTCAGTCTGAAACAGGCATGTATGTGCACATAACAACCACATCACAGCACTGAGAGAGAGAGAGAAAGACCTTGGAACTCACCCGTTTGTGTTTCTTCTTCAGGTGCTTCTTCTTCCTCTTGCCGTGCGTGTGTGCCAGGCGCGGGTTGTTCTCCTGGTCCGAAGGCTGCTGGTGGTGGTGATTGTTCTTGCAGGGCTCCAGGCTCAGGCCGTTGGGGACCCTAGTGGGCTTTTTCTTGAACAGGGGACCTGCCTGGTTGTCTCTGCACTCCTCCTGGGGCTTCAGCGTCATGTTCTTCTGCAGAGGAAAACAGAAAGAGGGTTTCAGTAGGAAACAAAAGGATGTTTGATGTCAAAGGCCTTAGAGGAAGCGGTTTTATAACAGTGGAAATCTCTTAAAAGTGTTCAAACCGGAAATGTAAGCTCATTTTCACTCTGAAGAGGAGAGCGAAGCCAGATGAATATCCATTCATCACAACAAAAACAGCTTTCAAATGTTGCTTTGCAGCAGGATCAGCACTGAGGTCGCCCCTATAGTTGAGATAAATTGTTCAAACTGAAGCTGGGGAGTGTTTGGTTTTACTTGACAAAGGACCACTAGAAACAAGAGGAAAGAGAAGAAATAGCATTGAAGAGTGTCAAAATAGACTGACGCTGCTATCTTAAGTCTTTTGTTTGGTGATTTCTACCAGACTGGTCCAAAAAGTCATCTTACCTTCATTTATCTTCATAGACAGGGGTGTGTCTTAACTTTTACTACTAAATACTTACTTAATTATTCAGAGATGGCAGGACATACATGAGAAAAACACACTCTTCCAAATGGCAATCATACTGTGACTCACTTCGCTTTTGATGGGATAAAAATGCTCCTGTATTTACGTTCAAAGAACCATATGGCAGAGCTTGAAGCTGAATTTGCTATTAAAAAAAACAAAAAAACAACTATTTACAGGATAAAGACATGGGGTTTCAAACAAAAACCATTCAATACTCCTACCTATTTCCTAATCATTTGCCCCCTGCAGGCTGAAGTCGAAAGAGATCCATTTAATGGCTGTGCAAAGTTGTTGTAGGCCAGTTAGATTTGTCTTTACACTTTCCTCTGAGAAGGTTTTGGTGCTGCAGAAGCCTCTGTGTTTTTATCCACTTTTGATTCTCAGTGTCTCGCCTGTTTTACTGGTCCCTGAGACACTTCCTTGTGTTTTTCTGAATGTTGAAGATTCTTTGGTGTTAAATCAAAATCAGAGCACAGCCTTTATACGCCATTAAATTTAATGATCATCAAGGAGGGCAGCTTTAGCTTGCCACCTGCAAACTTATGCGCACTTTCCGATTTCACACGCTTCACAGGATGTGTGCGTATAAATGGTGATTGAAATATAGAGGATACTTGAGACATATCAGCTATCAAATGAAAAATATTACAATAACACTGAGCAATCATAATTTAGTGTATGAAGGAACCTTGGTACATGAATTAGATTTCAGCTGGAACATTCCTACACAGATTATCCCATTGACAAACATTTAATTAGACAATGAATCAGCAAAATACCTTTTGAGACTGATTTAATTCTGACTGACTCCTTTGCATAGGTGCATATGGTTCCAAAACCATATACAGGCTGATAAGTTTAACAGGATAAGTGACAGTGATAGACAGTCCAAAAACTTTCCCCAAAAGATTAATCACTTAATCCTGGGCTATTTTTTTTGCCTTTTTGTTATTTTGGCTTCAATAGAGTCAAAAAAATGCTCAAAGAGTTCATCTTGTCTTTTTCCAGAAAGTATTTCATTTTTCTTTTTGCTTGCCCAAATAGTTGAAGAGTTACGGTAATAAAAGCAGCCAGCAGAGGCAATTACTGTCCCTAACTTGAACGTTGTTGCATGTGATGTGTACTCTTATGCAGATCAGTAACACCCTCGAGACTGTTGTAAAGGTTGTCTTCTCCTTTTTCAGGAACCTCTTTGATTTTTCTTACTCCCTCAAATGGTGAAAGAGTTACAGTAAATTCAAGAGCCCTTATAAAAAAAAGAAGTCTCAGCGCCTCGATGGGTTTTAAAAGGTTCAATCAGGAACAAGGGATGTTGTTATGGCCAAACAGTTTAGGTCATGCTCCCCTTGATGTTCGACCCTTCTTGGATGCTGCTGTTCATAACAAACCTGCAGCTCTTTTCATCATGTCACTCCCCGCTTCACCCTCTTCTCTAAGTAAAAAAAAGGAAAGTCTTAAAAGCCCACAAAAAACTCCCAAACAAATACACTAAATATTGACCTCCACAGAAAACAGCTCAGGTAATAGAGAAATACCGAGCAGCTGACCAGAAACCAAACCCTCAGGAATCACCTCTTGACAAAAAACACAAACACAGCCAGAGAAGCCTGAGGAGAGAACAAGAAGCCCGGGTTGAGATAAGGCCAAGTGTCAACAAATTACTCTCTTACAGAAACTGGAAATTGCAAATAAAACACACTGAAGGATCCCGGGGTGCTTAAGCAGACACACATTGCTTTGAGAAAAACACAGAAACAACCTCTCGCTACCTCAAAAGGTGAGCTAAGAGTCAGCACAGACGACCGCAGCCAAAAAGGGAACATAAGCTTCTTGCACCTGCTTCACATCAGAGGCAATAAAACACACGCACACACACACAAACACACACATACACCCACACACATCTGACCCTGCTCTGTGATGATCCCCTCACAACACAGTGCTTAGGTAAAGCCTGGTACATATGAAAAGATCCTAAAATGGGAGAATATGAGAAACAAAGAAAGTGATGACAGTGATGACATTTAAATCTTTTTTTTTTTTTTGCTGTGCAATGAGATCATCATCACAGCACAAACCACATAACAAAGTCATCTGTCCTCTGCTTGGCTTATGTCCTATTCATTGCAGCAACAACCTCTGACTAACTTCTGTCCTTGTCAGTTCAGCTGTGATGCATTTTTATCAAACATTGTTAAAGTCTGTAGTGTCACTATGTATCAACAAGTTGGTCCTCTTTCAAGAAGATCATCTGGGTTTGTTGCGCCTTCTTCTTCAGTGAGCTTGGTTTGTATTGGCCCTTAACTCTTGATAGTTTGCAGAGTTACTGCAACATGGTACCTAACCATATATATTTAACACATTTCACATCCATGACTTCATGCCTTAACAGCTGAACAATGCAGGAAATGAATTCTGAGCGAGTTTACATCTCATTTTTAGCAGAAAAAAAAGTGTGATCGAACTAGATATTAGCTTCAATCACCTGAAAGCTTGAGAAAAAAAGTCTTATTTCAAGGTGTCAAAACACAAAAATAACACTTGATTTTTTTGTAAAGAGTAAAAGTAGTCTACAAATAGAATTTAAAAAATTGTTGTAAGTGTTTTTTTTTATATATATAAAGACATCATACTATCCTTTGAGAAACTTGTATCTTGAAGAACAGTAATTTTCAGCCCCCACTTGTGAAATTCAGTTTTTTAATGTCCTGATATAAGACTTTTTTTTTATTTGCAAGCTGAATGTAGTTCATATGACGTTTAAAAACACAATTTTGACTAAATTAAGATAAAAACTCTTGCTAGAGTTCAGTTTCTGCAGTGTAGCCAACTTTTAAGCAGTTCAGAGAAAATAAATCACCCTGAATACATCTCCAACCAAACATGGAAATCTGTCAAGATTATCATCAGAACCATGTAATGATGACATGTTTGTCAAAAGGGGAGAAATCTGAGACAAAATCAACATTTCTATCTTGTTGAGGGTATCCTCTGACTTTCTTCTGACAGTTGTTTGTTGATTAAATGTGTCAGGGTGAAGGGTTTATTACTGACAGAATGTGTTAGAGTGGATTACCAACAGAGAGTTGAGATAACAGTCAAATCTTAAGAAGTTCAGGACTTTAAACCAGTTATAATGTTACTGTTAATGCAGTCAGAACAGCTGGGTTTGCATTTTTACACTCTTCATGTAGCTACGATCTGGCATATTTATAGCTGTAGGTTAATTCTTCTGATAAGTTGTGAAAACACCACATTCTGCTATAAAGCTTTGCATGTTGCTCATTTTGCACATCATCACCTCTTTCCCCTTTAGCAGTGTGATGATATATTATTCCCCTTGTAATATGGAATAGATATTTATCCTTTTAAGCAGAATTGTTTGATCCACTCCCATCTCCTGAACTAAGGGCTTCAGATTTCATTAATCCATCTCCAACAATCCCATCATCCTTTGTTCTGTGAAGTTACTCTGCATGGAGCGAACTGAAGGCAAAGCAACAGTTCAAACAGTTTGACCAGTACTCTGATGTGCTTTTTGTGGGATTTCACTATTAATGCAGGGTTTGAAGTTATTTTGCAGATTTAAATTGAGTCACATGTTTCAACAACAATCAAGTTTGGCTGAAAGTACAAGAGAGAGGCATAGATGAGAAACAGTTTCTTTAAAGTCTGTGTTTCCCTGCAGGGCACAAACCGGGGCAGGAAACAAAACAGCACAAGCTCAGCAAGCAACATGAAAACACTTAAGCTCAGCTCGCCTGTCGTCACATAAAAACTACATCTGAAGACTTTTCTTTGGAAGGAGAAAACTGGATCCTGAAAACAAACCGATGAGCTACAGCTCCAATATAGCGGGGAGCACACACGGGGTTATACAGCTTGACGGCTGATCAATAGAAGCACTCATCTGCTGCTGAGAGACTGTGTAATGTATCACAGCCGCCCACAGTAAAACTTATGGAACAAATCAGCTTTGTTATTTGAAGCGCTGACCTGTTTTGCTCCACGGCGGACCGGAGAGCTGTTGGTGTTAACGCCCTCCGGGGAGACATTTAAGCTGGCAGAGCCGCCACCAGAGCGGAGGCTGACTGTTGAAAGAGAAGGTGCAAAGCTGCCACAGCTGCACTAATGACATGTCAATACTGTGAGATGTTTTAACAGGAGGATAGAGACACCAGGCTGTGGCACTCGCATCAGTGAGAGCAATCTGAGGACAAGAAATGTCAGATATGTCTGATGTATAACACCAACAGACTATTATTTTATACAGCGATGACAGGGGCAGAGAATTCCAATAAGAATAGAAACAATCTTCTGACAGCTTTTCTTACAGTTTCTCCCATGAATTTATGATCTTCTCTTTTTATGGTTTGTACCTGTTTTACCTTCAGTGTTGCCCAATTTTCACCGAATAAAGGTTTTTCTCTCTTCTCTGTATATTAAGATGAGAGCTCAATAAAGTTTTGTATGTTACACAAACATTTATTGGTGGTAGAAAGGAATCACATGCATATGGTGCAGGCAAATAGGAGAGCTTTCTTTTTTATTTTTCCTTTTTTCCAGCAGTCTAAAGCAGGGGTGGGCAATTCATTTTCATGAAGGGCCACATGAGAAACCTGAACTATGTCAGACGACTACACTAAAGGCCATTTAAACTGTGCTGTACTCAAGCACGATTCACCCCCCCGCAGCACAGCTCTCCCACAGGACAGTCCAGTCGGTGGTCACACTACATGAACCAGACTCCAGCGCTAGCACTCGCCGTGCGTTGCTGGCACACACCCGGCCACCACCATCATTATAGAGCGTCTGCCAGCAAGACACGGTATCATCAGAGTCAGCAGATTAGAGAACACAAAGAACATTGTCACAACTTAACTCACTTTGGCATCTGTTGAGTTGTTTTGGACCGACACAACTCTCTAACACCCCACCATTGTTTAAAATGATTGTTGAGGGAAGAGGTTGCAGTAATCATACGTCACGCTTCATGCATCGTGTAGGTATGGTGGCTGCACGCTCGGCCTTGTGCATGAAGTGAGCCATGCCGTAGCACACCTCTCCCAACGGTGACCACGCCATAACAGTAACGTAAACTTAATTTTGCATGATATTAACGTTTGGTCATTGTAAAATGAACTTTACTGTATATTTTGACTAGAACAAGGATATTGTTTATGTGAAACTGTGGTGTCAATTAAATAAGAGAATGCTCCTACATAAGTACAAAACGGAAATAAAATGATACACTGATGCAATGATTGATTTTTTGGTTGGCACTTTTTTTTTTTTTACTAAGTAGTCAGTCTCCACAAGTACTAAAAAAACTTTAAAACAATTTTATTCCAAAGCTAAATGAACAAATAAGAATTTTGAATATTTTTCACTTTGTTTTACCTTTTCAGTGAGAAAAATCTAGTCTACCTGGGGTCTGAACAAGAGCACTAGAAGTTTCTAAGATTTCTGTCCTTTCATGTAGAACAAGGATAGACGGTTTATTTTACATCCGTGGCTGTTACACACCTCATTTATTAGGAGCTTAACAAATGACTGAATGGTTGACCTACATGTCATGTAAACACAAGGACACTTTCAGCACTATTCACTGAGTTCAATGCATCACTTACACAGACTATAGCCCAAAGGTGAGGGTGCAGACTTGTAATTCTATGAATGGAGCTGGTCTACGGATGCTAAAGCAGTGATTTAAAAATCAAAAGGATCTATCTAGATAACACATATCATTGAAAAATGGCAAGGTTTGTCAGTATTTGATTCAGAAAATGAAAATAAAGGTTTGTGAAGGCTGTGTCTGGTTAATAAGGCACATTACTACTTTATGGGAGCAATGTGTAACAACCCTGGGGATGCTAGCTCTGCTAATGTTAGCCTCACTTAGCAAAACAATTTAAAATTATTCACCATCAGACTGTGCACCCATGTTTCACACCGAAAGAACAAATAAATTATAATTCATTTTGAGTGTTTTCTTGCCCTTAGAGGAAGCAGTTAGTTGGAAATCTTAAGTTTCTGTTGAGATAACTAAACTATCTCACTACAGAAAAGCACAACACCACAGTATCATGTTGATGTTGCCATGATGCAATGTAAGATACTGTTGAATCTCTTTTATTCCTAACTTGAGGATATTTCTTCCTGCACTGCATTTTTCCCTCACATCTAAAACAGCCAAGAATTGATATAAAACCCTCTCAGTTCAGTAATATTTTAAGGATTGGTTTATATTTGGTCAACAGCATCAATAAGCTTGACAAGCCTCTGCTGCAGTCCAGGATTTATCCCTCAGCCCACAGACTCCACAGTGTTCAGAAGTTTTTTTTTTTTCCCATTAACTGGTGAGAAAATAAATCCACAACATCTCGAGCTGGAACATTGGAGGACCACCTTGAAGCAGCCTTCTCGTGCCTGCAGAGAATATGTTACAGATATGCACCGCTGACAGCAGGATGAGTTTGATGGGTGTGCTACTGCCACTGACTCACTAAACCATTTCTAAAGACCTCCATTCACTCCAAGCAAAACAAGTACATGCATCAGCTAATCTTGTTTGCTTTTTCCGCCCACACTCATCCACGGCAAATAATGCAACATGACATGTATTGTCAGCACACAGAATAAGTGACAAAGTTATGATGGGGCTGGGAGTGCATCCATTGTGCCGGCTTTCTGCAGGCTTCTAAGCCTCTCAAACAACTGATTGCTTGGAATAAATTATGCACATTATGTTTTGCTCGCTCGCAGAACAATGGCAACACAAATTCCTCATTTCAGCGCCTTCTGATGACTCTAAAAAGAAGTAATTGCTCAGTATGGCTTCCTCTCCACCGGCTTTCATTACTGTGATTGTTTGGCAGTGGACAAATAATTTCACTGTGGCAGTCAGTAACAATGCATGTCTGTGGGTATCCAAATCACAACTGCAGGACAGCCATTATAATCAACTTTATTCTGCTTTGAAATGTGGCGTTATTGTCCTGTTATTTTAGGACAACATTGATCAACATCAATTTCAAAAGTCTGGATTCTTTTCAACTTTGCAGCAATCAGCCTTTGAAGTTTATCATAGAGGTAAAAAAAAATCATATAATCACAATGTTTCTCAAAGTTGCAGTGTGGAAAAATGTGTTTCTAACAGAAGAGAATTATGCTTATGCTATTCTGCACTACATATATCAATTACTCATATTCAACAAAAATGCTTGATGTCCGCAATAAACGTTCGGATTTTCAAACACATATGATACTATGTTGTAGAAATCCCTACATTTATATGTTAACTAATCAAAATGGTTTGATCTAGTATGAGATCTTCATGGGACTTGCTGAAATGATGAGGTCACCACTTAAGTATCTAATAACTGGTTCATAGCACTTTTGAGTGGTGGGCCTCAAACACCAAGGCCTGCCCAAGGATCTGCCCCTGACTAAGCTGCAACCTCAGGTCTGACAGTAAAACAGACTGATGTTAAGACTCTACTGTGAATGAAAATCTGATAGTTGTTGATAATTTGATCTACAAGTAAGCTGATGAAAAAGCAACTGTATAATCTAGTGGATCAAAGTGAGAGACGACCCATCCACTTTTCATTAATTCTTACTTAACCCTCCCATTGTCTTGGGCCAATTTGACCTGATTTCAAAAGTTATTTTGTCATAACTATTTTTTTTCTCATAGAATTGCTTGAAAATTACAAGGATAGTTCCGCACTATGCGATTTGCATGTAAAATTAGTTATAACTATTTTTGTTCAATTATGTGTTTTATAAAAATGTACAGCATTTTCCTGCCATTGAATAAACTGAAATAATTTCAAAACAATATCCTGCCATCACTTTGACATAAACCCATCAGTGATAATACATTGATATACAAACCTCTGATAATAACCTTAGTGAAAAAATGCAAGATTTAAGCTTTTTTCTATTCAAAAAAGTTTACTTTTATGTTTATAAGGTCTATCATACTATATACTACAAAAGTCATTGTTCAATATATGTGAGTATGTTGGAAACGTATTTGCTAGAAGGGAGAAACAAAAGAAATAGGAGACAATTTTACACTTTGTATTTTATAAGCAGTCAGAATGGAGGGTGCAAAGTAAATCTGAAATGAAAAAAAATATCCTTGAATAAATGCTGATTTTAGCAGTGAAGATTTTTAAAGCTATTGTTCACACCAGGTCCTCTGGTGAAGAGGGTCCAGTTCTCCTCCATTTCAACCGCTGAACTCCTTGAGGTGGTTAAGCTGCTCTGTCACACCCGCAATTTGTCACATCTCCACAAACAGCAGCAGTGAATTACCTGCAATTTGTTCCAGCCAACTCTTCGAGCTCGCTTAATGCCATTTCACACCTAGTGAAAATGTGATAATCAGGTCAAGCACTCCCAAAAGACTGAGACACGACTGGCTGCTCAACTTAAGCAGGTAAGTGACGTTAACACAGGCTGTTGTCTCCGAATCCTGGAGTACCCCCTGAGGGGAGATTGTACACATCATTCTTTATTAGCATTCATTAGAACAACACTTATTGTTTACTGTGTTGATTTGAAAATGTGTGTGTGTGTGTGTGTGTGTGTGTGTGTGTACTTTGGTTTCCCGAGATGCCGGTGTATGCAGAGACAGGCTGAGCGTCATTAAGCCTGTCGTGCTTTCGAGTGCTCCCTCTCTCCCTCCCTCTCCGACTCCCAGCAGCTCTGTCTGTTCCTGCTGTCTGCCACCACCCGTCTCCCTCTCTCCTGCTCTCTGCTGGGAGCCCAGTTTGTGTAAACTAATTAAATTGTCTCAGTAAGATGAGCTGATCGCACTCTTTTGATCAGCCTCTCACAGGCCGGGCTGTTTGGTGGCTGAAATGCCAGCAGGCTGTGGGAGAGCGGAGGACTTCCAGCTTGTTTAATACACTGATGTAGACGATGAGATCAGAGTGTGGCTGCAAACAGGAGGCAGCGCAAAGTTTGGTTCAAACACAAGACAAAGAAAAGTTTGGAGTTGAAACAACAGGCACAGCTGAACCAAGGGCAAACTATGAAAACTAATTATGATAAGACAAATCATGCCAGAGGGGAACTTGTTTGATGTGGTTTTATTTTTAAGTTGGACCAAGAGACT
>RPOG01003641.1:0-59093 GCA_008086565.1 Thalassoma bifasciatum | reverse complement strand
TTTTTGGCTATTTTGGAATTTTTAGGCGTCATTTCCGAACTTCCTGTACAGAATTTCTATATGGACCCAGGAGACTTTTTTGAAGGTCTGGCCAATGTCTTTAGATCCTACTAAAATTTGCAACTATAGCACCACTTTTAGTGAGGGGCTAGCGCAGCTAATCCGTGCCTAGCGTAGCTACGTAGACTTTTTTTAAATTCGTAAACCGGACTCATCGCCAATGTGTAAGTGCCCCCACACGGTATACAGCTAGCGCAAAATCTCAAGTGGAGTACCTGAAAAATGAGGCAACTGGGCACTAAAGAAAGAAAAATAATAATAATAATCCTAAGGATTACAAGAGGGTCCTCGCTGACCCAGTCTGCTCGGTCCCTAAAAAGAAGTAAAAAACAAACTTCATATTGAAGTGAAAGGCAAACGGAAAAAAGACAGAAAGAAAGAACAAGAAAAACAAGCAGCGATAAGCGGGACCGAGCTCATTGGTCATTCGGGGCACACGTGGGGTTATAGCACATTGGTCAATCGAGGCACACGTGGGGTACAGAGCACATGGAAATAAGAAGCCTGCAGAAGGCACCCTTAGTTTAAGTCGGGCTTGTAGATGCAGCCAAATGACCATATTTGCTGGAGCCAAATAGTCATTTTTGCTGTGTGTGACTTTGATCAGACATAAAATTGGGGCAAAAATATAAGCAAAATTTGTAAGACCAAGAGTTGAATCCTCTAAGTTTGAGGGTGTGTCCAGGGATGTATCTTGACAGTTTGAATGAAATTTGAATGGAATTAGGCCAAAAATCAGGGACTTATAGGGACTAGTTCATTCATAAAGCCACTTCAGAGTGTGACAGTAACACAGTTAGAAATTATTGAAAATAGGAGCTTGCCCTTAGAAATAGTGCTTGCTGAAGATGTTTTTGATGTTTCTGTGCAGTTGTTTTGAAAAGTAAAATAAAGGGGGAGGAGCTATTACTCACAGAGTAAAACGTTTAATTTCCTGTGGCCAATAGGAGGCGCCTTACTTTGGGTTAATGAAAGTCATATGGCTGCATTCAGGCTTGGACACTGAACATTTGTGTGTGTTTTGGTCTGGATCTGACTTTCATATTCTTTCAATAATAATTCCTTAACACAAAGATTTCATTACCAGTTGATACACATCAAATCCACAAAAGGTCATCCCCCGCGTGTACATTGACACCTACATGGACTCAGGCTGTGACAGCGAACATACGTGTGCACTTTAGTCCGGATCTGACTTTGCGAACCAGAGATATAGAGGTTAGACTTTTACGAAAAAATGGTCAATTTTGATCGCTGTTTGTGGACACGCCCTTCCAGTAAGGAAAAATTCAAAAATACCTTTGGTTTATATAAGTATCTTGTACACATATGTGCAGTTAGGAGATGATCGGAACAAAAACATAGGAGTTATTAGCAGAATTAGCTACCATGTTAGAACAGGAAGTAGAACTTTGTCGTACAATTCCGAAGTCGCGAAATTTGTTTTGGTATAAAGTGTTATATTTTCTGATAGGTCTTTTCATGAAGAATGCACATGAGAATTTTCATGCCGATCGGAGTTTGTTTAAAAATTAGCCAGGCACTTTTTTTTGCGCTAGCTACGACTGAATTATGCGATCGGGCCGGAATTTTCAGGGGAAATTGGCCACATACCGGTGGTGCGTCTAAGGGAGTACCTAATTTAAAAATTGTTAACAAAAAATTGGATTTAAAAATAAAGGAGTAACGAGGTCACGAAGTTGGCAAGTTTTCCGAAAATGCCGACTTTGACCTAAAATATCGGCAGTAACCCATAAAATGGTAACCAAATGTTTTATATATTCTGAAAGGCCTTGAAAAGATCTATCTGAAAAAAAACTGTCATGGCGATACGATAAAATCGAAAAAAAAAAAACACTCAGCGCCCCCTTGTGGCCAAACCAAAAGACTAATGAAAACTCTTTTAATAACTTTTAATCCTCGATATTTGTCGCATACACATGAGAAACTTGAAGTTGATCGGATCAAATCCCTAGGACAAGTTCGTTCAAATAGGTACCCTATTTTTGGCCAAAATGGGATATTTAGGCCTCATTTCCGAACTTCCTGTCCAGAATTTCCATATGTCCCCTTCTCTGAAAAAACATCCAGACCGGTTCCGGAAGACTAAGATGATTTTTAGTGTTGATATCGTGTTGAAAGGGCCTCCCCGATCGCGTCGATTAGGCGCGGATCGTATCGATCGTACGATCTTTAAAGATCCGCACCGCGGACTCATCGCCAATGTGTAAGTGCCCCCACACGGTATCACGGTGCGAGAAATTAAAATCCAAAATACCTGAAAAATGAGTGAACTGGGTCCCAAAGAAAGAATAATAATCCTTAGAGTTACAAGAGGGTCCTCGCTGACACTTGTCAGTGCTCGGTCCCTAAATAAGGATGCAACGAAATACAAGATATTACAGAAAAGCAAGAGGAAAACTGAGAAAGCAAGAAAGAAAGAAATTAAAAGGAGGGCAAAAAAAGAAAGGCACAAAAGACAGGAAGAAGGAAAAAAAAAGACAGATGGATGTATTGAAGGAAAGTGGTCATGGTCACATATTTGTTCTGTCTGTCTGCGGCGTCTCTTTGATCTGAGTCTGTGAAATGAGCCAATAGCAAACAGAGGAAGAAAACCTGAGGACGGATACAACACAAGACGGTGGTTTGTGTCTGTGGGTCGAAATAAAAGTTTAACTGAAGAACAAAAGATGTGCATTTTTACACAAAAACATTGCTGTATGTTCATATCTTTGTGATGAGTATTTGGCCCAATTCCAATTCCTTTCTTAACCCTCAATCTTAGTAGCCCTCAAAACCAAGTGTTAAGTATCTTGTGACTTAGAAATGGGACACCCCTTAAATGCAAGTGAAATTGTTGTGGACTGTCTGTCAGTTATTCCTTCAGTTAGCGTTATCAAAAAAATAATCTGTATAAATAACACAATCACGGACATATTCAGCTGTCACAGCATACCATAGTTTATTGAAAGGTAAACACCAGCTATAACTATCGTTACATAACTCTGCGGCTACAGGAGATGACATTAGCCTGGTCATCTTATACCATTATCGGCACAAGCATGTTATATAGGCTGTTATCTTGATAAATTAATTACACTACCACTGAGAAAAACGACCATTTTGTAACGTTTACTTACTTAAACGATAGGAACATGGCTTGTCCGCACAGGACGCTTTTGACAAAAGATCGTAAAATAAAAATAAATGTTATGCATAAAATGGGTCTAAACTAAAGTAATACAATGGTTTTCGTAATATTTATATCTCCATTAACAAAGAAAATACTATATTTGTAGCTCGCCTTCTCTGCCGCTTTGGACGCCATGTTTATTTACCGACAATACGCAATGCATTCTGGGTAGCCCTTAGTCCCAAGGGTGGTGTTGGAGAATCTCAGTATTGAGGGAGATACAGCCTCAGTCTTACCCCTCAACCTTAACATTCTGAGAATCGGGACAGCACTTACACTTACGCGCATTTTGAGGGTTTAGATTGAGGGTTAAGACAGGAATTGGAATTCACCCTTGAAGTCATTTATTCACTGGAAACTTCTCAGTACTTTTAGTTTCAGGTCATAAACGTTCCTGTTCATTTTGAGTCACAATCAGAAGCTGCAGCTGTAAACCAGAGAACAGATCAGACCACGACTACACAACAGAGCTTTTAAAAGACTGTGACACCAACACAGGACGACTTCAGGACATCTAATCTGATCAATCTACTCCACAAGTCTCAGGTAAAACAGCTCTACCACCAGCAGCAGCAGCAGCAGCAGCAAACACATGAGGGAAATCTGTCTGTACCCATTTCCAGGGCTCCTCTGGCTCCATCATGCTGTGGGCCAGCGTGTGCATGACATCAGGCTGATACAGATACACAAACAAAGCAGAGAAACTGTCAGAGGAGACTGTGGGCACCGTGGAAACAGTGTGAGTGAGTGAGTGAGTGTGTGTGAGAGAGAAGTAAGAGACCGGAGGGAGGGATGACAAAGCAGATCAGTGACAGGTGGTGTCCAGTGATGGGACTGCGAAGCAGAGGAGGAGAGGTGTAGGTATGGATTTGCTCTTAATCTCACGGGGCAAGCAAATATCAGCACGCACGCACGCACGCACAGCCAATACACACGGCTTACTGCAGCTTGGAATGAGTGTCGTGTGTGACGCGTCGATGCTGTCTCAGTCTTTGTGGAGTGTGGACACACTATTTAGACGTCCTACTTATTTTCTTCTCATTTGAAGGAGGGGGGGAAAAACGGCTGTGCGACCGATGTTCGTCGTGTCTTACTCGAACTTACTCGGTACCACCTCACACGTGCGTGTAGTTGTGTCTCAATGCGCACGTTCTCCCAGAGGGCGGGGTTAAAGAAGGGGGGAGGGGGGTCACAGGTGGGTGAGGGGGGGGGCTGGCATCCAACTTACAGGGACAAGCTTCCAATACCATTTGGAGGGAGACTATCCAGTTTGCAGGGACAAGAGAGGGGGGAGGGGGGACAGATGAGGGACAGGAGCAGAAAAATTAACAGGTCAGAGGTCAGAGACAGGAGGTTTGGATCTGCTTCCGGGTCACAGAGAGAAAAAGAGAGCAGGGTGTCATATTCCTTATCAAGACAAAAGATTCCTGTTCTTGTTTTGATAAAGATTTATCCACCTGGATAAAGAATTAAAGGGGGAAGTTTCTTCTTCTTCTTCTTAAAGTCCCAAAAAGCTGGAGATAAAGTTGAAATGAAGAAACTGATGCTTCTGGTTTTTCTCCTGGAAAAGAAGAAACTCGATTAAACTTTGAGAAGCTTTACCTTTTGGTGGCTGGGAGACTCGAGGGGGTGGTGTTTGACTTTGTGCTCCCTTTCCATCATCTCCCTCATCTTCATGTTAACCTGCAGGATAACAGCAGCACATCGGTAATGAGTCAGGAAACGAGGTTACACAGAGAAATCAAGGTCTGGGTCAATGACAAAAAAGAGGGTCTAAAAACGTATTTTTAAAAAGTTCTTTGAAAATGGATAAAAACATATTTCTGAGAGAAGAATTAAGTTTTCTAACAGATTTCAGTAGATGTCCAACATTTCAAAGTTTTTAGGTTCATTATTTTTTAGTATTTTTAATTTGAGCACCCAAAAATGTCAGGTGGCGCAACCAAATATATGAAAATATATTTATATGTTCCTGTTATTTTTTCTGTGTGAAATTATTGGCAAGTATCTCTCAAGTGTCTGTAGTGACTCATACATTTTCATTTTGTGTGTTTCATTTCTTTTATTTGTGAATAAGATAAATAATTTGATGTTAAAATAACATTTCACATTATTACATTGGTTGTACCACCTGACATGGAAATTGTTCCAGTCACCAATGAAGTGAAAAAACCTTTTTTATCAGTATTTCAGAGAAATCTACAAACTTTTCCACTTGGTCACAAATGTCATTTGGGCTCCTCTGGCTGATGCAGTTTCCTGTTTCCTGTTTTATTCTCTTCACTTNCTCTGACCAATGAGTGGCCGGCAGTCCGTCGACGTCACCTTTTAGTATCGGCTCAGCTCGCTTGGAACCAGGGTAGAGTAGATACTAAAAACTGGCGTCTGACGCGTAGTACCGTGCCTGTGGAAACGCAACACAAACCGAGTAGAGGCCAGTAGAGTCAAGAAGAGTAGGGCTAAGATGGGTTAGTGGAAAAGGGCCATTAGTATAATTATCCATTACATTAAACAGATATTCAGTATTTGTGTTCTTTTAGGAGCAACTGAGGTGGGGAATTTCACTCCCTGGTTCCAGAAAATGCTCATCAGCAAGTGAGTTTCCTCCTCTCAGACAGTGTTAAACAGGAGGATGATTTATGGACACACTGCGTCACGGCTTTCGCTGCCTCAGGCCTTGAAAGACGAGAGCAACATGAGCCTGAGCCTCTCATGTGTGAGTGTGTGTTTGTGTGTGTGTGTGTGAGCAGCAGTGACAGAAACGACTCCTCACTCTGTCAGTGCTTCTTAAAGGCTCGTCTCAAACATGTGCCGCTGTTTCTCTAAATGTATTTGACTTCTTTTGATCACCTTGTTGATCCAGAAGACCATGGCGTCCTCCAGGTCAAAGGGCAGCTCCTTGGAGGCACTGAAGGTGGAGAAGCGTTTGACGGAAGCCACCACTTTCTCGATGCTGATCATCTCCACCGTGTACGCCATCATCAGGGCATCGATCATCGGCATGTGAGCGCTCTGTGTGGGAGCGAAGAGACACAGAATGATTCAGTTTCATTGGATTTCTTCCCGCGTAATTAACATCAAAGCTGGAGGCAAAGACGCTTTGACTGCGAGCTATTGCAGACCAAACAAACAAACAGGAAACAGAGCAGCATCTGATGCACGTTTACTCTTTATTCCCACAAGCAGAGAGGAATATTTAAGAGGAATAAGTTTGTTAGTTTAAGTATAACCCTCAGTGATTTGTTCAGCTCCCTTTGGAGACACTACATCTAAATCTGCAGCCTCATCCTTCAGATTGATAAACAAACTTTGATGTGTTAAACTGGTTGACGGGGCTGCATTTAAAGTGTTCGTTTTTACATACAGGAAATTCATTTGGATGACACTCAGAGAATATTAAACCCCAACTTTTCAAGTGCATCTAGAGTAAGGATGAGTACTGATAAGATTTTATTGTTACCAATGCCATTATAGATGCCTCTTATCAAGAAAACACTAGTGGCAAAGCTGTGTAAAAAGGCTTGAAACAGATTCGACAGGTCTAATATGGGAACGCTCGGCTGTTTAGAGCTCGAAGACGACAGAAATCGACCGGTGTTTCAGCTTAAGAGTGACCGTGTTAATTCAGGACTTTCAGCTTGATGCATCCTCCTTAAACAGCTTTAAACCATCATTAAATACTTAACTGATAATGGGATTATATAAGTATAAAAAAGTGTTTATAAAACTAGACCAAGATGCATTCTCGAGGACTTTTTCTGCTAGAACAGCTGTTATAAGCTGGATATCCACTCACATGTTCAGTTTTCTTAAATTAATCATGTTCTGATTGTGTATATTTACAGTTTACAGTACATTTAATGACGTCTCACAAAAATTTGGTCTGTTCTTAGACTACTTTTATAAAACTAAAGCTCCATGCAATCTGAAAAAAACTCAACAACTCTTGCCGCTGACTTATTTAATTGCATTTGGTTTGATGCAAAATTGTGATTTGTGAGTCGCTCTGAGTTAAAAAATATGTATATAAAAGCACACGAGGCTGAATCAAAGTTATGAAATGATAAAGAAAAGAAAACAGGTTAGGTGTGAAAATGGTTCAGAATGCAGGATTAAAGATATTTGGGACTAAAAATGTTTTTTTATAATTGTCTTGAAAACAATCAGGAAAAAGTTCAGATCCTGATCCTGCCTTTAATAATTGTCACGTTTTTGCCAGGTTGGGTTTTATTAGGGGCTCGGGCTTGACACGAGCCCACAATTATACATCAAAGCTATCAGCTCATTCGCGATCGGTGTGCTATGACTTTTTTCTTACATTACTCAAATTTTGGCCGAGTTATTCAGGAAAAACCGCGGAAAAAGTCTATGGGAAAATGAATGGGAAACTCTGGAATCACTCCAAAATAACAGTTTTTCCCAACACTTCTGCCTCGCTATACTTTCACCTAGAGAGTTCATTCAAACTCCAAAATGTAGCTATGTTTCTCCTCTTTTCAGGAATGTATGAGGCTTGACACTGGTGTTTATGGTTTTTTGGAGGGGAGTCCTCAAAACCCCCGTGCTTTGACAAAAATCCTCTGTAAATCAGTGGAGCCAGAGTTGATGATGTCTACGTTAGAGTGGAAGCTCTCGATGCGAAAATTTTATTAACCAACTGCCTAGAGGCCACAAACTTCACTCTACTGACACAAAAAAGCACTCAAAACGAAGGTCAGGCTCAAAGAGGAACATTTTTACGAGTTATAACACAGAGTCAATCACAGCTGGGGGTCATTTCAGTGTGGACAGAGGGAAATTAAAACTCTTATTAGCCCAGAACTAAATATAGACCCTTGTTCCTGTGGTCAAACACATTTACAGGCTGTTATATTAACTGTCAGAGACCTGAGGGATGTGCACAGATCGTGGATGAATAGATAAATGATTACAGGACAGTGTAAGCTTTGAGGCGCTTGTAGCTTTAAATAAACAACCAGGGTTAATCAAAAGTTAAACCTCTCATTCAGCACAATGGGTGTCTGCCCTTAAAGCCGCTTTCTTTATCCTAATGCAATCAAGAGACACAGCAGGAACCTCTTCTCCTTAAAATCCCTCACACCTGGTTCCTCTAAGTCAAAACTCTGCCCCCTTTAAAACCAGGGTGGGATTAAAACTGCTGAGTAACCCCCTTTAACATCAATCCATCTAAAACCTCCTTTTTATATTAATACCTGTTACTAAGGGTGAGTCATTATCCACAACAAACAATGAATGAGCAGCAGCTGAATCCATTACAGGACAAGTTCAGACATGATATAGTTTTAGTCGGCGCTCCGTTGAACGTGCTGCAAGCTTAATCCAATCACAGATGGAAGTGCTCAGAGATTAAGCTCGTTAATGTAACGAATGAGGGCTATTCAGAGCTCTCGTCACTGCAGAGCCTTCACGGACAATAACAGAGGAAATCTACTTCCAGGCAAACAACAACATGGATAAATAAAAGGAGGAGAAAGGATGAAGACTAAACACAGGAGGGTAAAGGTTTTTCTGATGAGCTGGTTAATGTTTTCACAGGGAACTCAAACTTCATAGATATTTAACTCGTACTCTCTTTAGACTCATCAGGTCTCTAGTTCTAATCATTTTTACTCATAACACCTGATTTGCAAATCCTGTTTAACCTTTATTCAATTGAATCAGCTAAAAAGACAAAATATTTATCGTTCAAACTCATAAAATGTGTTGTTTTCTTAGCACATATTCACTCATTTTGAATTTGATGCCTGCAACACGTTCCTAAAAAGTTGGGACTGAGGCAACAAAAGACTGATAAAGTTGATAAATGCTGAAAAAACATCTGTTTGGATCATTCCACAGGTGAAAAGGTTCATTAGAAACAGGTGAGTGTCATAATCAGGTATAAAAGGAGCATCCACAAAAGGCTCAGTCCTTCACAAGCAAAGATGGAGCCAGGTTCACCACTTTATCAACAACTGCGTGAGCAAATCGTGGAACAGTTTAAGAACAATGTTTCTCAACGTAAAACTACAGGAATTGATGGATTTCATCATCTACAGACCATAATATCATCAAAAGATTCAGAGAATCTGGAGAAATCTCTGCACGTAAGCAGCAAGGCCCAAAACCAACATTGAATGGCCGTGACCTTTGACCCCTCAGGCGGCGCTGCATTAAAAACCCACATCATTGTGTAAAGGATATTAGCACGTGGGCTCAGGAACACTTCAGAAAACCATTGTCAGTTAACACAGTTCATCACTACATCTACAAGTGACAGTTCAAACTCTACCATGCAAAGACAAAGTCAGACATCAACAACGCACACAAACGCCGCCGCTGCCGCCGGCTTCTCTGGGCCCGAGCTCATCTGAGATGGACTGAGGCAAAGTGGAAAAGTCTGCTGTGGTCTGACGAGTCCACATTTAAACTCTTTTTGGAAATCATGGACGTGGTGTCAAAGTGGAAAAGGACAATCCAGCTTGTTCTCAGTGCAAAGTTCAAAAGCAGCATCTGTGATGGTATGGGGGTGTGTTAGTGCCCATGGCATCATGGGTAACTGTCCCAGTATCTGTGAAGGCAGCATTAATGCTGAAAGGTACAAACAGGTTTTGGAGCAACATCTGCTGCCATCCAAGCCATGTCCCTGCAAATTAGCTGCTCATAAGCATCAGACAAAATTAGTCCGATTTTGACGCTTTTAATCTTCTAGAATACAAAATTTGACTTTCATCCACTTTCATCAATTAAATGGAATAAGACTACTCTAGATAAAGTGGTAGTGCAAAAAAGAAGAGCCAAAATACAGAATCTGTATTTGCCATTAAAGATTTTCAAGACAAAATTTTTCTTAAAACAAATGAATGCACAAAAGATTAAAAATATCTAATAATGATACAAAGATCTATATTCATAACAGCATGTATGAGAGTGTGAACCATTGAGCCAGTTTGTAGAAGAGGTAGATGAAACACATGCAGGGTGTGACCAGGTGTGTGTTATGTTTGTTACTCAGTGTCTGTAAATAAGAAAAGGGCAAATATAAGAGCGTGGTGTGCAGTTACTCTTTGTTCTCCAACACTTTCTCTCTGTGCACCGTGGAGCTCCACAGGGAGACCGTCTGCTGTTGCCCTGAGCTGTTTGAGAGTGTGAACGCTGACTGACAGACATATACACACTCATATACACACACTCACACACATACACACACACACACACACTTAAAGAGGACGGGCTTCGGTGGTTCAAGGAGCCCCAGCTGTTGCCCCGACAAGAGTCAGAGAAGGGGGTGCAGACTCGTATTGATTTGCACAAACACAGAAAAGTGTGAGTAACCATGGAAACGCCTTGTCAAGTCAGCAAACTTAGTGTGTGTGTGTGTGTGTGTGTGTGTGTGAGTGGGGGTCCAACAGTCTGTTAGAGATAAGCAAGTGTCCCACTCAGGATTTACCATTTCCTCACCAGGCTTTGTGTCTGGATGCTCACACACACACACACACACACATTCACACACACACACACACATGGGCAGGCCTGCATGGATTATTTTGTCAGGCTGCTGCTGGGAGGAAACGCCGACACACACACACTCTCATGCTCATACACACACACACACGCCCCTGACTCGCATCATTCCTGGTTACCATGGTAACAGAAAGGGTAGGAAGACTGCGAGTGAGCTGGTTGGTGTTCCTTCTTTTTGCTGCGTGAAGTGCGATGCTTGTTAAAAGTGTGAGACATCAGATCTCATCTCCACAGAGAAAGAGGGCGTGTGTCGAGTGTATGAGACAGAATATAGACCAAAAAAACAGTACAATGCTCCCTCTTTAAGGCAGAAAAACACAACTGTGGGGAAATATGTGTATGAGGCCTTTAAAAGCAAAAGTTAGTCCAGCCAGCGCGTCCAAAGACTCTGAAAACAGCATCACCATGGCAAAGAAACAAACAAACATCACTTCTACTCACAGCCTTATCTGGCTTGAATGTCCTCGCATGACCAGCGTGAGTAACATTCAAATTCCAGCTCTCAATATGAATAAAAGCTGATAAGAGAGCAGCCAAATCACTGGAGACTGATGCACGAAACATGCCTGAATCTCACTGAAATACAGTGTTTTAATTAGAGTATAATACCAGATAAACCATTTTGCAGTTCATGTTTTATGCTCTACACCGGTGTCACTCAACCCTGCTCAACCAAATGGCAAAAGTGTTGAAAACTACCTTTGCAAGAGAAACAATGTAAGTGGTGAAAAGTGGCAGAAACAGCAAGTAGTAGCAATAATTTTAAGATGGCCAAAAATGGTCCAAGAGCAGCAAAAATTGGCAAGAAAGTCAGAGAGCAGTTGAGAAATACTCAGAAAGTAGCAAAAAAAACTCCAAAAGTGGTGAAAAGTGACCAAATTGGCACAAAACCAACAAACGAAATGGCAAGAAAGTTGGGATAAAACTTAAAAATAGTCAGAAAGTAGTAAAACTTGGTCCAAAAGTGGTGAAAAAAGAGAGTGAAAGTGACCAAAAGTGTCACAAAAGCACCAAAAATTGGCAAGAAAATTCTGAGATAACTTGGCAAATAGTATAAAGGTAGCAGCAATGGGGAAAAAGTAACAAATAACTGTGAAAAGTGACTAAAAAATTGTCAAAGGCAGCAAAATAATGGTAAGAAGGTTGGGATAAATCTTAAAAAATAGTCAGAAGGTTACAGAAAATGCTCCAAAAGTAGTGAAAAAAAAAGAAAAGTGACTATAAAGCGACCCAAAAGCAACAAAAATTTGCAAGAAAATTTTGTGAACACTTGGAGAATAGTGTGGTGGTAGCAGCAATGGGGGGAAAAGTAACAAAAAATTGTGAAAAATGACTTAAAAAATGTCAAAGGCAACAAAATAGTAAGAAGGTTGGGATAAAACTTAATTAACAGTCAAAAAGAAGCAAAAAATTGTCCATTAGTGGTGATAAAAGTGTGAAAAGTGGCCAAAAATTTGCAAGACAATTCTGAGAAAACTTGGAAAATACTAAGAAGGCAGCAACAATTGGGAAGATGGAACAAAAAACAGTGAAAAGTGGTAAAAAAAATAGCCAAAGGCAACAAAAAAATGGTACGAAGGTTGGAATAAAACTTAATAAACAGTCAAAAAGGAGCAAAAAATGGTCCAAAATGGTAGGAAAAAAAGTGAAAAATGACAAAAATGGGCTTAAGAAATGGGCAGCAATTGGAGGAAAAGTAACAAAAAACTGTGAAAAGTTAAGAAAGTTGGGAAAAAACTTAAAAAGTAGTCAGACAGTAGCAAAAAATGGTCCAAAAGTGGTAGGAAAAAAAGTGAAAAATGACTAAAATGGGCAAAGCAATGGGGGGAAAAAGTAACAAAAAACTGTGAAAAGTGGTAAAAATTGCCAAAGGCAACAAAAAAATGGCAAGAAACTTGGGATAAAACTTAAAAAATGGTCAGAAGGTAACAAAAAATGGTCAAAAGTGGTGAGATAAAAGTGAATAGTGACTAAAATGGGCAAAAAGCAGTCATGAGTACCAAATAGAAATGTCATGGGTTGTTGTCGTGAGAAAGTTAATGTCAATGTTAATTTCTTACAATGGAATTGTAATTGCAATACAGGAAAAAAAACGCAATTAGATTATTTTTGCAAATTGTTCAGCCCTTGTTTTTAATGTCTTTTCTACATTTGCTGCTTCAAGTGCCACCAGGTTATGTTGATTGTGCTGCAGGTTAAAGATAAAAGTGATTGCTTCTTTCATTGATGTCACTGTGAAAAGATAAAACATCAGAAGCAGGAAGAGCTGAGGATGTTACAGGTAAAGCTGTTTCCTTCCTCTCTTCCTCTCTTTTACAGGCAGCCCCAGCTGATGAAATGTGAAATCCTGAATAAATTCACCAGGAGAAGCAGTTAAAGTCCATCCACTCACCATTTTGATGGGCGCAGAGCCCAGGTCCTCGTCTGTGACAGGTGTATCGTCACTTTCCACCACGTAAATGCCCTTCCTGGACAGAGCCTGGATGACTGACATGTGGGACTGAAGGGACGCCGCCTGCTCCGTTTTGAGGATGAGGGCACAGACACGGCAGTAAAGTTCGCAGGAAAGAAGCAGGCGGATGACGGGCGGCTTGATGTGCTCCTGGTCGTACTGGTCTGTGTAGAACGGGTCCCTTAAGTCCTCGGGGATATGGTCTGAAATGAAAAGAGAGGAAAAGTGAAAGATAAATATTAGGGATGCACATATTGGGCGTGTGCGTTGGAGCAGAACACGCGCACAGGAGAAACATGAATACGTGACTTCATAGAGACAGAAATTACATCCAGTCATGTAATTACTGCTAAATACAATAATTATCATGAGGCCATTTGTTCCATTAAAGCTGATATGTACCAGAATACCAGATACATTAACCAAAGAGCCAATTTGTTGAAAACTACCTTTGCAAAAGCAACAATCTAAGCGGTAGGAAGCGGCAAAACGGCAAAAAGTAGCAATAAATATGAGTTTAAGGTGGTAAAAATGGTCCAAGAGCAGCTAAAATTGGCAAGAAAATTTGGAAAATAGTCAGAAAATAGCGAAAAAAAGAGAGAAAATTGACTCGTTCATTTCCAAAAAATGTGTTTGTTTCACAACACATAAGACAGGGAGCCTAGAAATAACTATAGGTGCGTTTCCATTACCCTTGGATATGCGCAATATTTAAATAGCGCTATAAAAAACTGGTAATGGAAACACCTGAATTTAAAAAAAGGACTAAAATATCGCCAAAAAGTTTTTACGCTTTCATGAGGTGGTTTTTCAGATGTTTCGACATTCAAATATATCCCAAAAATGCAATGGAAACACTTCTTCTGCAATTATACGACACAGGACGTGACGTATCTGGTCACATGATCACTTCTCTGTGAGTAAACATGGCGCTCTACGTTTGGACAGAGGAGGAGACGGAGACTTTTCTCGCAATTATTTTTGAGAAAAACATAACGGCCATACTAGACAACAAACAAGCATCACTACACCTACACGCAACAGGTTTTGACCGTCGATCTTCCAGCTGTGAAATCTCGCGGGATGATATTTGACGAGAGTTACGACGCTCCTGCCTAGAACAACGTTCAATGGAAACACGTTCAAAGCGCAAATATACTTTGTTGAAATTTTAGGAATATTTACTTTATTTTGCAAAAAATTGTAATGGAAACCTAAGTATTGTTGAAATGCTGAGCAATTTTGAAATTGGGCTCAGCATTTCCTGCATTTGCTGATAGGAAATGCAGCCCCCCCTCCTCTAGCTGCACATTAAATCACAATCACAATGCAGGGAATAATAATCGCAATTATATTACTTTTGTAAACCATTCAGCCCTAGCAAGGAATTAAAAAACAAAACAAAAAAAAAGTCTGATGAAGCCACATGTGACAAACTTTATCACCTTATTCATCAAAACGGGACAAAAATGAAACTCCAGATGGCGAGGATGAAACTGGTAAGGTGTACGGTGGCCCTGAAGTGCAAATCAGAATGGCAAATCAAAAAACACAAGCACAATCAAAGTGTATGAATTGTGTGGCGTTATAACAGTTTGATGCTGAGACAGATGTTTCCTCAGTTTTGGTTTTGGATTTTCATAATAAAAATTCACATTTATTTAATGCCAGAATCCCAAAAGCTGCACCCATTAAACTTCTCCGGTGTCAACAGGCTGGAGGAATGTGCCAAACAAAAGAGCTTTATGTGTAGTATTTACTTTACGGCGGCTTCAGTGTGCTTCAAGCAAACACGTCTGTTTGTTATCGTGAGTCCCAGCTCGATGCTTCGTACGTTAGGAAACAGATTCAAGTCCTGAGGTGTCAGTAATAATTAAAAACACTGTTGCTCCTACTGAAAGAAAACAATGACCCGCAAGAGGGAGTGTGTTGCTTTGCATGTGAGGTCATTTCAAAAACCAGAGCCCACGTCCTTATACGGGCAAAGGATGAAGCACTTGACTTCTGGCACGCACGCACGGTGAGATAACCATTTTATTGAGGCTTAAAATAGGTTTCAAATGTTGCACAAAACCTGTCCAAAAAACCTTCGGTACACAAAGCGATGTGGTGGCAGAAATATTCCTGTTCTGTTAAATCCGCACTGAGCTGCAGGAACACAGTATAAGCCATATGTGTGTGAGTGTGTGTGTGTTGGAGTGTGTGGTGTGTTCTTAGTGTCTGCTCTGACTGACGGGATAAAGAGAGCTACTCATCAGCAATCTCCTGCTCACAAAAACAGGAAGGGCAGGCAGGCAGGCCGCTTCTTGCTGCTTCTTTTGTGGATGATAAATCAGCGAGCAGAAACGCTGCACTGCAAAAGTCAGAGAGCAACAAAACTGATCAGGACAACTGAGCATCACGACACTGTCAAAGCATTTATGAAGAAAAATGTTCATGGCAGAGGCTTGCAGAGGTTTGCTGTATCGGAGGTGATGCTACCCGGCAAAAATCAATAATTCATGTCTCACAATGAGGTACTTTTGAGAAAACGAAACCACAAATGACAAAACAAAACACTGAGATTTTAGGTCACAAGTTTCACTTTGAGGACGGGCTTTCCTCCGAATCAAAACATCTATTCATAGCTCTTTAGATCGCTCTGAAACAAAAGGATGCTCCTCTCTCTGATGTCGAAAAGAAACAACATAGTTTGTCACAGTTTTTCCGTTTGCTGGTGAAATTTCCAAGAAGGAATCCT
Organism: Thalassoma bifasciatum; assembly: GCA_008086565.1. NCBI lineage: Eukaryota > Metazoa > Chordata > Actinopteri > Labriformes > Labridae > Thalassoma > Thalassoma bifasciatum. Next base: position 43,124 of record RPOG01003641.1, on the reverse strand, counting down.
CTGACTGATGGAGTTATCTTTGTTCTAAATACAACTTACACAATGCCAATTACAGAGAAGCTTTATTTGGGGTGTACATCTACTTTCTGAAAAAGTTTAAGTAGTAAGAAACAAGTGATTTAACCCGCCGTCAGACATAATAGTCATATTAATGTGGATTTAATGACAGCAGGGTAGCAAAGCAAATAATTTCACAGTTGTTAAAACAGAAATTAGACTGCAAAAACTGAAATCTATCAAGTGTTTATGTCTCATTTATGTCTCTTATTAGACTTGATATGAGCCACGTTAACTAGACAAGGCAGAAAAATGAGCCTCACGCAAATCAGGGCCTCATCTATATATTCTTAAACTGAAAAACAAAAATAGAACGTCCTCAGACCGTGTTACACAAATTATGTCAACAGACAGGCATCCACAGGCTGCTCTGTGTTGCTAGGAGACGCCACAGTCCATGATGAGGCTGTTCCTGCTGTTCACAACATATTTTAGCTCTCTTTTCCATCTTTTTTCTGTATTAAATATAGTTCAATAAATTTTTCTTATTTTCAAATTCAGAGCCATAACATTTGTTGCCATTGTGTTATTTTTAAGATGTAAACTGAGGGAGCAAAAGTAGTATCAGATCCAAATATCGGCCCAAGAAAATCAGCAGCTTGTATCAGACATATTGGCTCAATGTGTGTGTGGCTAACATTAGCAGAGTTAGCACCCCAAGACTTCAAGGGTGAATTCCAATTCCTGTCTTAACCCTCAATCTCAAAATGTGCACTCCCGCCAAGTGTAAGTGCTGTCCCGATTCTCCGAATGTTAAGGTTGAGGGGTAAGACCGAGGCTGTATCTCCCTCAATACTGAGATTCTCCGACACCACCCTTGGGACTAAGGGACACCCAGAATGCATTGCGTATTTTCAGTAAATAAACATGGCATCCAAAGCGGCAGAGAAGGCGAGTTACAAATTAAGTATTTTCTTTGTTAATGGAGATATAAATATTATGGAAACGATTGTATTATCTTAGTTTAGACCCATTTTATGGATTATTTACCTCGTTGTTGCAGAACTTTTATTTGTATTTTACAATCTTTTGTCAATAGCGTCCGGTGTGTTGTTCCTATCGTTTAAGTCAGTTAATGTTACAAAATGGTCATTTTTCTCCGTGGTAATGTGATTGTTTTATCAAGATAACAGCCTATATAACATGCTTGTGCCGATAATGGTATAAGATGACCGGGCTGATGTCATCTCCTGTAGCCGCAGAGTTATGTAACGATAGTTATAGCTGGTGTTTACCTTTCAATAAACTATGGTATGCTGTGACAGCTGAATATGTCCGTGGTTGTGTTATTTATACAGATATTTTTTTGATAACGCTAACCAAAGGAATAAATGACAGACAGTCCAAAACAATTTCACTTGCATTTAAGGGGTGTCCCATTTCTAAGTCACAAGATAGCCCTTAACACTTGGTTTTGAGGGCTACTAAGATTGAGGGTTGAGCTTGAGGGTTAAGAAAGGAATTGGAATTGGGCCAAATTCTCCTTGGAGGTTGGCATCCACGTGTCTGTGCTGGATAATCGGTAAAAGCTAGTTAAGGTAGAAGCAGCCAGGATTCAACTTCATCTATTCGATCCCATCTGTTATCTGTGCTTGTTTACATACAGGTAGTAAAGCATTAAAGTTAGGGATGAGTATCGAGAACTGGTTCCTGTTAAGAATCGATAAGAAATGGTTCAATCCGTCAACATCATTAGCCCTTATTCTTAACGATTCCCTTATCAATTCTTTACGTTACACTGGGGTGGGCGACCTTACGTCCTCTATTCTGCCCTTACTAGCTCAGCTTAGCAGCTAGATAACAGTTTCCCAAGAAAACTCTGATTCCAAATTTTCCACATGAAAATTGGACACAAAGAAACATATATTACTCCCTCACAAGAGATTCATATTCAGTACATTTAACATGTTAAACATCTCTGATTGTACCAAAAACAATACAGTAAACACAGCACTAGCTTGATGCTAGCATATATGGAAAATCCCATTGATATGCTAGTGGTTAGCATACATCAATATAACTCTGGTTTAAAGAAAGATTTTCAACTTTCATTAAAGAAACATGTCACAATTACTCTTTTAGAACAACACAAAATGTGAAAATACTAACAAGCAAATTAAACCAACATAACTACGGCAAGCTGCAGGTTCCACACACTGAAAAAAACACTTTGTGGTGTAATAAAATGTAGTAAATTAGCTCTTTTAAAGAATACATTTAAGTGTTATGTTTCTGTGGCCACTTGATTTTGTTGAGTAAAATTTGACATATGTACACAATTCATTTGTGTATTGAAAACTACTGTGTGGAAGTAATAAGTTGCTTTAACTTATTTGTAAGTACTCCACTTAAGACGCACTATTTAGTATAACTTAAAATACCTAGCTCTCTTTATGTATTTTTTTAAGTACAACTGTTTGCATGCTTTTTTTAAGTAATGATAACTAATTTGATTTTACAGTGTACCATGAGAAGTTAATAGATTTTACTTAACAGTATTGCGAAACTTTTACTTTGTGTAAAAGAGTGAAATGTACATAAAAAAATTTCAGTGCAAATTGTTATGAGGATTTTATTAAGTAAATCTTAAGAGTTGTTTTTTTTTCAGTGCACACTTTGAGGCATTGGTACTACCACTTTGAGACACTAGGTGACCAACTTCAGTCACTAACATCAAACTTTATTTGTATAGCACTTTCAAACATTAAAAAAAACAAAAAAAAACAATATATCATATCACTGAAGAGTGACTTTTTACTTATTTATATTTACGTATGTCCACAGATATTGAGATCTAGTGACAAATTTCATATTTATTTACTTTATAAACTACATAAAATGTTGCTGACAAAGTAAACCTGTAAAGCCTACTTCGGGAATCGATGACGAATCGGATTAAATATCGATAAAATCTCAACAGTACCCATCCCTAATTAAAGGTAAGAGCTGATTTCACCTACCAACTGTAAAGCTTGTCTCTTTAACAGGGTTCTTAAAACACCAGGAATCACTAATTATTATCTACTTTGCTTTCTGCTATGAGATCTTATCCGTCTTCTGTGTTTGTTTACATCCAGGTAGTAGAGCATCAGAGCATTGGAGCTACAGCCCTGGATAGAGGCTGCACTATTTGGTGCTTATGATGATAAAAAATATTAAACAAATGTTGAACGGTTACACTGAGTTTCTACACTGCAGAGTTAAGCTACAGTAAAGACAGCAGCACTTGCAAACTGAGGGGGGCCAAACATTTTAAGTCTGAAAAGAACATCATGATTGCTGCTGTTTTCTTTTCTGATGCAAATCCATTAAATCCTCCTATAATGACCAGCATCTCTCTGAGAAAAATGAGCAGCATCTGTTCTGGTGTGATAAACCTCCCTGATAATGCAGCTCAGACTATCTGCTGTTATATAAGAATGAGCCTGCACTGTTATAACGTGATTAACCGTACAGCTGCTTATACTCACATCGGGTTTGTTTCTGCAGTAGGAGAGCAGCAGCAGCAGCAGCCTACCCCACATGTTACTAACAGGATAATTATCAGCAGTTATCTACGCAGCATAACACGCAGCAGTGTGGGTCACTTCTGGAGAGTAAACCAAGCCGTTGAAACAGTGGGAGTGATTGTGTGTGATAACAAAGGGAGCTGGTCGGGGCGAGACTTCACGTTTGACTTCATTCTGCCGACAATGATGTTGTGTGGCAGCTGTCCCCCGTCCTCCTACCAGCAGCGGCAGAAGCCAGGCTGACGGATGCAGGGACCATCGGTGGAGGCCTGGCAGCAGAAAACTCAGGATGTGCTAGAGCAGGAGTCGACCGAGCGTGAGCGGCACCAGATCAGCGGAGAGAGCAGGGTGTGTGCCTGCAGCCATGACAGGTGCTCGCTCTCAGTCTGGTTGGCAGCACGTCTGGCTCTCAGGGCGGCAGCTGTGGCACATGCAGAGGGCAGTGGGACAGGAGGGCATGTACACAAACACTAACCTGTGCAGGAAAACACATGCCCCTTAAACCCCGACATGGAGCGTGTTTTGAATACTGAACCCCTTAAACGGCAATTTTGTGTGTGTCTGTTACTTATTATACAAGCTACGCAAACAATTCACAGCATTAGCAACAAGGCTAACACCACATGAGACCATTGACTGTATATAGAATGGACAGCGTGCTTCCGCCTGCCACCGTTCTATGTTTTTGAAGCCAAAAAAACCCGTTTCTCTAGCCGCCATTGTGCGCAGTAGAGAATTTCCGGTGGAGCCAAGTAAAAAAGAGAAATAAAAATATTTATTTCTTCTTCTTCTAGTCTTTTAGGTTTCGTCTCCTTTTGGCTCTCTTTCCCAAAGTTTCTTATATCCCCGGTAAAAACTACTCACGAATGGCAGCTGTCAACTATCGTAAAACGAAACTTATATCGCGGTTTTTAACGTCCAATAACTAAAGAAAAACTAACTTCTCAGGAAAAAAAAACACCGAACACCATGCAGCCAAATGACATCATCATACTACCTTAGCGTAAAGATGAGAGAAACGTTTCTTTAAGTTTCATTTTTTAAAGTTTTCCCGGCTTATATCTGGAATACATGGGGAGGCGGGGCTTATGACCTATACTGCAGCCAGACACCAGGGGGCGGGGCTTATGGCCTATACTGCAGCCAGACACCAGGGGGCGGGGCATCTGCTGGAGGCTTCAGTTTGAGCCGAACGTCATGACGTCCACTCATTATACAGTCTATGGTTGGCAGCACCTGGGGGGTGTCTCCCTCTGGGCCAACAAAGCTTTGAGGCTAATCAATCCTCTGTATCAGTGCTGGGTGATTATGGCAGGAATTAAAATCAGGATTAATTGAACTTTGGTATGTGCAGACATATCGGCATCTGCCTTTTTTTTGTCAATACTCAGCCAATGACAGATAGTTGTAAAAGTGAGTTATTTTGACTCTCATGACGGCCAGTGTTTACATAGAGACTTCCACTCAGTAAGGTGAGAAACAGCATTGAGAAAAGACCTATTTTGGCACCAATAATCTTATTTTAAGTTGTGGATTACAACCACGAATTTATCCACAGATGAGACTTTTTCGAGATCACTTAAAAAGTCCTCACAGTCCCTTTAATGAACGCGTGCTTAAAAGCATTTCAACAAAGTTTAGCATTGGAGTTTGTCATATTCAAAATTTTGATGCCAGTATTTTCACTTTTACTTCAAATTAATATCGGCTCCAAATATTGGTTAATGGCCTCCTTGACTACTAATAATGGGTGTTGGCCCTGAAAAAAACATATCTGTCTATCGCTCTATCTAAACCCTCTAACCTCGATTTTGGTTAATTCCAAGCAGCAACCTCTGGTCTGAAAAAATGAGACAACATGGAAGTGCTAAAAAGCTGCTGTTCCTCGAGTGACCACTTGAGGCTGGCTTTGGAAGTACCGGAAATCACGTACACATGAACGCAAAAAAGGCCGTTTTCAGAGCCGAAATTAGCGCATTTAAAGCCTGGTACAAACTCTGTCTCCCGTCTGGATCGCTGATTTAGCTTACGGCACACACTGTGAGGGGGTGAATTTTTTCTCTAACTCGGCCGTTTGGAAGATATAAGGATCAAGAGCTTACCCAATCAGAGCCACAGCTCAGATCACGTGACTGACGGGCGCCCAATAGCTGTGAGTTTGGGCACTCGTCACTTGTCCCATTTCCAATGGCTGCGCCCGCTGTTTGGCTTAAAAACGGAGCTGCAGTAACAGACGGGTGACGTCACGGAGACTACAGCCATGTTTTATATAGTCCATGGTTAATTGACGATAACCACGCTCTCAACTCGGTTTATTCTGTTCACGTAGGGTAACATGATAATGCTCTAAGTGTTGAAAAAGATTAGATGTCTAACCTTTGGATACAGAAACTACTTTTTTGCAGTGTTTACTCTTATGTCTTACTGACATAACTGTCATCATTAACTGTTAAATTAGGGGTAATATTGTATTACAGAACAATGAATAGTGCAGAGTTTACCTCTAAAAATTAAAGAAATCTCCTGATGAAAAATGATGCCCATCTACAATAGCCATGCCATAAACAGGGCAGATATAGAGATATATAGAATTGACAGCATGACTCTGCTTATAACTATTTATCCACAGCTTTGAAGCCAAAAGAACCAGTTTGCATCCAGAGTCTGTGCAGTAGAGACCATAGAGAATCTTAGTGGAGCCAGGGGGCAAAACAAAAAGTCAAAATTTTACTTATTAATTTCCTTTTGAAAGTCTAATGTCTGTTTTGGCTTTCTTTTCTGAAGTTTCTTACTCCAGAAGAACGGCAGTTGTCAAACACTGTGGAACTCAACTTAAAACCCAGTTTTTAATGTCTAATAACTAATGAATAAACTCAGAAAAAAAAAGGACTTGAACACAATGCAGCCAAATAAGTTCTTCATGTCACCGCATCATAAGGGTGCCAGAAACATTTCTACGAGGTGCAATACTTTTAAAAATTTTAACACCTCTAACCTGGAACGCATTAAAAGACAGGGTTTTTGTGGAGACCTCACTTCAACATAGTTAAAGGTGGGTTAAAACATCTATTTATCGATGCCCAATTAAATCTCAATTCGGGAAATCCTCTGAGCTGATTCACCTCCTGGACAGTAGGGGGCGCTGTGTATGTGTATTGTTCAGACAGAGGCCGCAATGGACCAAACAACAACAAAATGGCAACCAAATCAAGCAGCATCAGCAGAGTAAAGTCAGCTCCACCAGCTTTATGGGCATGAAAATAAATATTTAAGATTTGTCAACAGAAACTAATATATTAGATATTGAATCGAATTGCAAGCTAGAGAATCGAAATCAAATTAAATCTTGAAATTAAACCTGGGCATGGCATCCAAGTTTTTACAGTCATTGTTCCCAATGCTGTGTGTGTGTTTATGTCTCCAAAGCTTTGAGGATAATGTATGTGCTCTGTAAGGTAGATAAACAGCATCTGAGTGCATGTTTATCTGCGTGATGCATCGTCCTTGTTTGTGCAGGGACGTTGTTGTCGTGCGTCATCTTTCAGCCTGCACGGTGAACAAGGGGTCGATGATAACAGAAAACAAAAGCCTGCGAGTGGAGATGTGGTTTGAACTCTGGGAAAATAATGAGTCTGGAGGTAAACAGAAGAAAGATGCTGGAGTAAAAGTCTGGGTCATGACTGAAACTCAAACTTTCGCTGCATGAGGACGTTATTATAATAACCTCAGATAAGGAAAAGACGGTAAAACATAAAGGAAAGCCGGAGAATGATTAGAGCGATACAGCAAACATGCAAAACAGTGAATGGAGGTTGGACTTGTGCATCAGATAGCTCAAGTGCTTTGATAGAGACGCGGCAAAACTCAGCAACAATCGCAGCCTCATGTCACGTTAATCCTGCAACACTTTCATCCTTTTGCAGATGATTGAACACCCACCAAACAGCCCGCATGATCTCGGTCTCTTGGTTTGAGTTTAGAGGTTAAAAATTCATTACATGAGAAAAATAGGCCAACGCGCTCACACGACAGGGTTTTTTTTCTCACGGTTTAAAAATATAAAGGTAGTGGCAAAGAAAAACTGCATCTAATGTGCATATCATCTGAGGAATGGCAGGTTATGGAGGGCAGAGATCTCATAACAGAACAAGGAACACTGACATGCAAAAGAGAGAGAATCCCACACATTTGACTGTTTAACTTCCAGCTGGAGATAAAAGGTCAGCGGCGACATCGCCATGACAGTTAACCACAGGATGCAGATGGATATCAGAGCGTCTGCAGTGATCTTTTCTGACTTACTGCTTATTCTTAACGCACTAGTTTAGTTTCAGCTATGCTCAAGTCCAGACCTCAACCTCATATACCTCCTGGAGGATCTAGTGATGCTGTAAATACCTCTTTTTATACAGAATAAGAGAAAAAAAAATCTCACTAACATTAGTGTACATATGTTTGTGAATGCTCCAAATTTTCAGTTCATCCTGTAAATTTCATTTGATCTCTAACATCCAATTCTCTGTTTGTGTGTTTTCTCTCACATAACATGCAGTAAATTGGAAATAATACCAGATATTGAAAGTTTAAAGTGTTCCAGAAAGAAATGGGCTTAAACACTGACTCACAGGACATTTTTTGACCGTTTTATGGCAGCAAAGGGTTAAAAATCTCAACACATTCCTTGTTGAAACTTCAGAGAAAAAAAAGTAGCAGTGTAGATATTCACTGAAAAACTGGAGGTGATCGTCCACATCACGCAGTTTCCGAGCTGTTTCATGTTCAGCCGCCAAGAAACAGGCTCTGAATTCATGACTCGACTTAATCCTGAAATCTATTCAAATCCTGACTGTTGCAACCACAGACAAGACAGGAAAATCTGGCCTGAAGGCAGAGTTACTAAAGCTGATACTATCCGAACAGGGAGTGAGTGAGTGAGTGAGTGAGTGAGTGAGTGGCAGATCAGTATTTTCCACACGCTGGGTGCAGTCTAACAAATATAGCTTAATCCTCACTCAGTGCCTGATTTGGGTTCAATCTCTGGCCACCAAACAAGAATGGAAGGATGTGATGGTGAGTCAGTGGTGGAGGCTTCAGTCACACAGTGTCGTAGTGGTGGTGGGGGGACGACAAGTGTTGGCAAATATTCCTTTCCTTTCTCTTTCCTTGTCAATATGTCACCACTGAGGCTCTATGCAATCTGCTGACAACAGTATGGAGACGGGAGTAAACACATTGTTGCAGCAATAACATCCGGAATAGTCCTGTGAATAAGCGGAAAAAATGCTGCACCCAGCCTGAAGTTGTCAATGAAGAAAGAATTTACATGAAGACATCTCTAAATCCAGTAAAAATGAGTCAACACCTGCGTGTGTTTGTACGTGAACGCAGAGCACATTACTTACCGATGCCATAAGCTTTGGCAAACAGCCATCGGAGGTTGGCAGCTATTTTTGCCCTGGCGGAGTCATACATTTCCAACGGTACGACGTCCATTGTGCCTTCTGCAACGCCAGACAAATCCACTTTTCTCCTGGTACTGTCCGCGCCAGCGCACAAATCAACATCCATCTTTGAAAAAGAAAGAGAAATAAGATAGATTCAGGAAAACACAGATCATACAAGTGCTGAGTCAGGCACATGTTGAATAACAGGACACACCTACAAGCTGCCAAGTCAAAACTGCACTCTGCGTGGCGTATGTGAGCGGTGAGGTCAGAAAAAGTGTGTGAACCCTTTGGTGTCAGTTGCACTTCTGCATAAATTGGTCATGAAATGTTTTCTGATCTTCATCTGAGTCACAATAACAAACAGTCTGCTAAACAAACAGCACACAAATAGTGATGGTGGTGTGACTGAAATTTCCTCTGCCTCTTGTTTACACTGAAGTTTCAAAATCATTTTAGCAGAACACTCTGCCCGGTGGATGACATGACACAGATTTCAAGAACAAAAAAATACCAATACCAGTTTCCATTGTGTTTAATATTCAGGTTCAGCTCCAGAACCTTTAAAATTTTAAAAGTTTCTGGTTTTTATTCGAGTTCAAAGCCCCTGATTTAATAACTGGCAAACAGAGGGAGGAGGAGAATCCTCAAACTACAGACAGAAGTCACTAACAGAGTCCTTTCAGCACCAACAACAATATCCAGGTAGATTATTTATGGAAATGAAAGTTAAATTAAGTCATCCCCAACTGTATTAGGCCAGTTGTATCATTCATTCAACCAGATGAATAAATCTGAATGAAATATTTTACTGGAACTAAAATAAATGTAACTACATAAAGTGTGGTTCGGAATAAAATGTTCATCAAACTTAAACTGAGTTTAATTTTTCTCTTTTTGGCTGCAAGTTTTTTAAATCTGACTGAAAGGTCTGCTTAGACCATTGTACTGGTGTTATTTTAACAATTAAAGGGTTGAATTGAATATTTAAAATGGCGATTTTACAGGAGAAATCAAAATATCGAGATTTGTATTGTAGGGATGCACGATATATGTATTGTATCTGCCGATATTAGCTTAGAAATAAACTATGGGTTATCTGCCGATATAATGGGTTGCTGCTTTCTTGATTAAATGCCACATTGTTCCCTGTGAACGGAGGTTATTTGTGAAACTGGTCAAATTGTCTCTGGTTGTTGGTTTTGTTATGATTCAGTCTATGAGAGCATTAAGTTGTTCTGTAATTGTATTACTATGTTATAATTTTCCACACAAAATGAATATTCTACAATAAATGTGATAAGAGTATGCACCATATTACTGTACGCTAATTCCAAAACAGAAGAAAATTGATAATCGCTGCAATTTGATATGCAGAAAAAATATTTGTATTGGTATCGATTATCTACTAAATGAGTTATAAAATATCAGCATACTGGTTATCTGCCAAAAGTCCAATATTATGCATCCCTAATATATTGTGTATGGCAATCTAGCCACAAAATATTGAGGTATTGGTTTCGGGCCATATTGTGCAGCCCTATCTGTTATTGTCACCTAGATCAGGGGTTCCCAAACTTTTCCGCCTGTGACTCCCAAAATAGCAGCGTTAGGGACTGGTGACCCCCTGCTGTGGTACAACACTAATGGGACAATCCAAAAACAGACAAAAACCAACAAAACCCTCCCTGAGGATACTTAATTTAACTGATTGATAGAAAATTTACCGACTAATGTGCACTTTGCTGAGTTCACGGCATCAAACTTGAACAAAAAAATGTGTAAAACAGATAAAACATTTTCTGTTTGCGTAATTTTATATTATCTTTCACCCCAATTTTTGCTTTTATTCTCACAATAATGGATAAAATGTTCATGAATTGTTCATAGTTTTTGATTTTGGGACACATTCCATGACCCCCTATCAATGTCTCGCGACCCCCCAAAGGGTCCCGACCCCCACTTTGGGAACCACTGACCTAGATAATAATAATAACTTGAATTTATATCGCGCCTTTCAAGGGACCCAAGGTCGCTTTCTAAAGGTAAAGGGGACAAAACAAACAAAAAACCAACAGCAAAACCAAAGCAGGAAAACCTGATTTGGACCTGAGCTAAACAATTAGTTTACAAGTTGTTTAAACTGGGTTCTTTCACAAATGTGATCATGTGTATCACAATATAGCCCAAAAAATATTGAGGTTTTGGGCCAAAGAAGATGAAGATTAGAACACATGTTATGTGTGGTTTATGCAGGATTCATATACTTTGTCTTGCAACTGTAAGTCATACATGTATGACTTTAATGATACATTTTTATAGATAAGGTATGAATAATGTATGCACATAAAAATATAGTGCAAAGTGGTCATATGTAGTGAGACTGCAGTGCATTTTTCTGTTAACTTTTGCAGAAAAGGTTGAATCTATGACTTTATTCCTGCAGAAAGAGTCGTGTACCTGTGAATATTCCCATCACACCCTTCCTCCCATTATGCTCCATTCACGGCCCAAAGCTGGCTACTAACACGGGCTAGGTGATGGTGAAAGAACCACAGGAGGTGTAACTGTGCAGCTAGTGTGTGGTTGTTCTGATTTCACCTCATTTGTATGACACAGGTCACATTTGTTTAGGTAAAGGTGAGTTAAAGGGTGATTCATGTGGATGTAAAGCAGCTGGTTCACAGTTAGCCTGCTCGTGCTGCTTTCATCGGCCCCATGAATGACGTTAGCAGGACCTTACCTTTAAAGGTGTGGTGTATTTCAGTCACCCTTCACTTTTTCCTCGGGGTAAACAATCAACCATGGACCTGCCCTGCTGTGCAGTGGCCCGCAGTGTGGAAAAAACAACAGCAGCAGCGACACATCGTAGCCAGCTAACGCAGCTAACAGAGAGAGAGACAGAGCGGGGAGAGCGGACGGTTTCCTCCCAGCAACGAGAGCCTGTTCGCGGCCTGCGTGACAACCGCTCCCCGGCGGTTGGAACAAACACCAGGCGGGAAAAAAACACAAATTAACTCGTTACGGTTACAATTCTAGTTCCTCCTCGGGTTAAAAATCCTCTCCTGTTGGGTCACATTTGCAGAAATCCTGGTAGGTAGGGCCGGTGGTGTGTTCGCGCTCTGCCCATAGAAATGTAATTAGGTAGGGTCGGAGGGACACCATTGCAGACGCGTACGCACTATTGGAAGGTCTGACAATAATCATTACGACCATTATTGACGGTTGTAGTTTGGTCACGGCTTGTAAAGACGTTTATTAGTACCCACCTAGATCTTTTTATAAATCCCTCCCCCCCATTAATTAATGTTTATGAGTCTAATGACATTAGTTCATCAAAAATGGGTATTTGCACTTTAACCCTCTGATGCATGAATTATGAAAGTCAGTGTCAGGATTTTTCCCTTGAGTGTTTTAATTTGTCTTCAGGCAAAAATTAGAAATTAAAAAACGTATTTTTAAAAAGTTCTTTGAAAATGGATAAAAAACATATTTCTGGGTAAAGGATTATGTTTTTTTTTTTTTACAGATTTCAGTAGTTGACCAACATTTCAAAGTTTTTAGGTTCATTATTTTTTAGTATTATTAATTTGAACACCCAAAAATGTCAGGTGGCGCAACCAAATATATGAAAATATATTTATATGTTCCTGTTATTTTTTTCTGTGTGAAATTATTGGCAAGTATCTCTCAAGTGTCTGTAGTGACTCATACATTTTCATTTTGTGTGTTTCATTTCTTTTATTTGTGAATAAGATGATATTAAACTACAATTTTATTGTAAAGTGTAATAATGTAACCAACATGGTGGACTGATGGAAATTGTTCCAGTCACCAATGAAGTGAAAAAACCTTTTTTATCAGTATTTCAGAGAAATCTACAAACTTTTCCACTTGGTCACAAATGTCATTTGGGCTCCTCTGGCTGATGCAGTTTCCTGTTTTATTCTCTTCACTTTCAAATAAAAGTCTAATGTTACGGTTGCACCACCCTGACATTTGACAAGGTGAAAATTACGGGACAAAAGTTTTTTAAATTTCTCAACAGCTTTAAAAATATTTTCATTTGCAAAGAATGTTTTATTTAAAAAGGTTCAAGCATAAAATAATGCCACTGTATTTTTAATTTCCATTTACAATAACTGACATTCAATTTTTAGAGTTTAATTACTGTGGATACTTGTCAGGACGGTTGCACCACCTGACATTTTGGGGGTTTGAGGAACCAAAACACAAAAAAACACGTTTTATTTTAATAGTTTAAAGATGTGTTCAAATAACACAGGTTTCATAGAATAAAGAACTACATGTGATGAAATACTCAATTCATGATGGAAGGAAATATTGCACTCGGACACAAAAAAGGGGACGTCACGTCATTGACCCATATATATGTTTGGAAAAAATTGAAAACATTTTTTCAGGCCCTAAGAAGAATAAAAATATCCTGACACAGGCTAATATGAATTTCCACCACATGAATCATTGAATTTAGGAGTAAATAACTTTTAAATAGGTGTCCACTGTAGTGACCACTATGCACCACAGGGTTAATTTAATATAAAAGCCCCAAACTAAAAGCTTCATAAAACACTTCCTCTCTATTTGAAGTAAAAAAAATGTACAAAAGCAAGATAAAAAATGTATTGACGCCAATTTCTGCCAGTTAAAACTGTCAAAATGACTCCTTTTTTTACTTTACTTTCACATGTAAAGTCAAAAATTTTGAGACTAATAGGAAAAATTTCAACTTTTGCCCCATAATTTTGACGATCCATCTTAAAAATTTGACTTTTTTTCTCGAATTTATCTCATAATTTTGACTTATCCCATAGTCAGTCAGTGAATTTCTATCATCTTAAACTCAGCCTCACAACTCTTTTAGGCCTTCATGGTTCTTCCATTTCTTGAAAGATGGTTCATTATTTTTCACTCAGTCTAACTGTGTTACTCAAAACTCTCTGTGTCTTCATGCTGCTGTATTCAAGTGAAGGTGGAGATGGGGGGGTTGATTTTGTCACATCATCTCATTCACTGCAGTTTGTAATTCATAGATGTGTCCGAAGAGGTTTAACTTTTCTTGTATTAAGTCTATAACAGGGGTGGCAAGGCTTTGTTTTGAGATGGGGCAGCTGCCACCCTATGCCCACCCAGTAGATCCGCCCCTGCCTAAGTTTCTTGAACTTTGTGAAATAAAACACTCATAAACAAGTTAATCTTGTAGTTTTTATGCACTAAAGTCCAACTTACATATCTGCAAGGCAAGTTGATTGGATGAAAAATTATTCCTTCTCAAATCACATGTTAAATCAATGCATATTCACCATGTTCAAACGCTTCTGTATTTATTTTAATTGTTTAATGTCTTATTTCTTTTTAATTCCCTTATTTTATTAAGCATATTGATATGTTTTGCACTTTGAGTCATCATGAACTTTCTCCCTCTTTTATTTATTTATTTTTTCAATCTTGACTATTTTGAAATCATATAACTTTTTACAATTTTGCTAAATACCAGATTGATTTAATAAATATAATTTAGTGGTGTGCATGAGTCTCACTCTGTTATTGCCTGATAGCGCCATCTAGTGGTTAGATGTGCTACTACAACTTAAAACACTGACGTGCAGAGGGCTTCAACAGGGGGTATGCAACATTTTTGGATGATAAAGCAATTTTTTTTACAACTTTCAATTAATTGATAACTAGTTTGTTTATGTATGGCAGTGGCATTAATACGCCATCACTTTTGTTTCCACTAAAAAATAAAAGAGGATTTTCAAATACAGAAATGTCCTGAAAAGGAAATAGATCTGGATGAAATGTACAATGTAGATGGATGAAAAATTGCACAAATAATCTAATTGCGATGATTTTTCCTAATATAACAATTGTGATTTATAGTGCCATCTTATGTGGTTGATATCAATTGAAATATTTAAGGGGGTGACATATTTTTTATTCTATCTTTTTTGTTTTGTTTTGAATCAGAAAAACACAAAACATGAGGAAGAAAAAAAGGATTTTTGAAAAAAAAAAAAAAAAAACTTTTTGAATAAAAAGGTACATCTAGAATAATTAGAGCATCATGGAAAAGTTTTTTTTTTTTTTTGGTCACTCATCTCAGAAAGAGAAACCAATATATTATATAGACTCATTATACATAGAGTGAATTATTTCAAGCCTTTTCTTCTTGAAATGTTAATGATTGTGGCTTAAAGGGAATGAAAACTCAGAGTTCAGTGTGTCAGAAAATTTGAAAATTACATATTTGATCAATAAAAAGGATATTTTAATTAGAGATGTCTGTCAATTTTCTCAGTTTTCTCCCATTTTTGCTGCTTTTTGACCATTCTTGCCACCTTTAACTTATTTTTTTGCCACTTTTTTACCACTTAGATTGTTTCTTTTGCAAAGGTAAGTCTCAGAAATTTGGCTCTTTGGTTGAGTCACACTGGTGTAGAGCACTGATTCCCAACCTGTGGTCCGCGGCCCCATGGTGGGCCGCCAGGCTCTTACAAGTGGGCCGCCAAATCATTTCCAAAATAGCATAATTTTAGTGGAGGGTGATAATATAAAGATACAAATATACAGAATAGTGAATGATGTTAAAACCGAGATAAGTTTTAAAACAAATTAAAACTGTTCAAATAGTCATATAGAAAAAAAACCTTTAAGAGAGCATGTTAGAGCCCAGTATGTAACATGACCCAAAATGCAACAACAACCTGAAAACCGAAAATAACAAAGTTGCTGGGCCGGAAAGTCACAAAAAGAATGCAGTACAACCCAAAATATAATAACTGACCCACAACTTGTCACACTCTGTACTTATTGGGTCAGAGGTGGGCCACAAACATTTTTGAGACTCAAAAGTGGGCCCTGAGTTGGAAAAGGTTGGGGACCACTGGTGTAGGGAATTAAAAGTCTCCTAAAAAAAATTGTATCTAATATTCTGACACATTTGAGGTAAAAAAGAAAATTGCACTATTTAGTCTGACATGCAATTGGATTAAACAGGATGTTCCATTATTGTGTTTGTTTAAAGAAAGACCCAGAATCCAAATACAGCCACAAAAAATAACTTTAATGCAATAGTGATTTAGATGCCAGTCGCCGTGAGGCTGTTTGGATGAACAAACGGTGAAAGAATATTGCATAGGTTGTAAATCTGGGACAGTCCTGCATGAAAGCTGAGTG
Source organism: Thalassoma bifasciatum (assembly GCA_008086565.1). NCBI lineage: Eukaryota > Metazoa > Chordata > Actinopteri > Labriformes > Labridae > Thalassoma > Thalassoma bifasciatum. Next base: position 26,914 of record RPOG01003641.1, on the reverse strand, counting down.
AAAACAGTGACCTGTGACTCCCGGCGGTTATTCAGTGTCCTTAAGCAACAAGTTAATTTCTTTTTCTCCGATCTGAAGGACTTTCTGCGGACTCCTCTCCTCTGAATGCTCCGTCTCTCTTCAGGATACGATGGGAAACCTTTTGTTTACACATGCCGATGCAAAGCGTGGAGGCGGTGAGACAGCGGGTCGCTGTGGATCTGATGAAAAACTCCCAGAGACGCGTGCACAAGTCCTCCTTCATACTCCGACTCCCACTGTGACCCACCGGTCCTTTCGTACATTTTTTATAATGGTTTGTAAAAACAACATTTGAATCTTTTTTTCTTTTTTCACATTTGTAGATCAGCTTTGAGGTTTGCTAAAAATGTTATAAATAAGAACAAGTTACTAGTTTGGCTTCGATATAAATAATGTAATAATACATTGTTTAAACAGACACTTTCTCTCTAAAAACATTTAAATATTTTCAAATATTGCATTTACGAAACCATGTCTTGTGGTGCTCTTGTTCAGAAGCAAAGTTTTACACTGATTGGTTAAAGCCATTATTTTTCCAAATGGGGGTGAGCAGAGGTTTGCCGTAACAACAGGTTTTAGAAAAACAATCTCAGCCTCCCTGAGCAGAAAGTCACATCAATACCACGTTTTTTAAATATTGAATAAAAACACTCGAAAAGCTTGGCAAAACACACCGCCCTCCATGTTTGTTTCTAACTCCGGGTACAAGCAGGAGAGGCTCGACTCACCTGTGAAGTATTCGATGCAAAGGCTAATATCGTGTACACCAACCTCACCGCTAATCACACTCAAGTCAATATGTTTCTTTACAGGTCGACCTTGCTATTGCACAGAAATAGAGGGTTGTTTTTTTGAAACGGGTACATCCAATGACAAGGCAGGTTATAGAGTGACATTTTGATTTGGTTTGACAGCATAAATGTTCATTGCTCTCAAAAGAAAAAACGTAAACCAACGCGGGTTAGTTTGACCTCCGTTACACTCAGGAATAAAATCTAAAAACTGGGGGAAACGACAAGAATTTACATGTGACACTAGTGGATGGTGAGCAGGTTGTAGGAAGAGAAAACAGCCAAAATCAAAGTCAAAATCTGTCTTTTATTTAGGAATTCACAAGGCAAAAAGGTTTTCTGACTCGCTGTATGAGCAAAGCGCCATTGCTGCTGAGGTTGGACCACAAACTTTATAAAACATGGACGATGTCTCCGCTTGTTCCTGATGGAGAGTGATGAAGCCAATCATTAGTGGGGGCCATATTGGATAAATGCATCTTCCTTCTCTTACATATGTTAATTTTGTAAATACTACTGAAAGGCTCATGCTCTTTCATTTATTTTCATTGAATTGTATTTATGTTTATTGTCTATTTTATTCTAATTACCTATAGTTTCATTTGAAAATCTTTCCATGTTTCTTTTGTATCCTGCTGCTGCTGTAAAGCTGAAATTTCCCCCTGTGGGACTAATAAAGGTTTATCTTATCTTATCTTATCTTATCTTATCTTTCTAAAGGGCGTCCATCAGTCACGTGAGCTGAGCTGAACCCGATTGGACAATCTCGTGATCCTAATATCTTCTAAACTGCCAAGTTGGAAAAAAATTTGACCCCAGAAGAGTGTGAGCCAATAGCAAAGGTCATTTTTTTAAATCAGGCTGTCAATACATTTTTTAAAGCCATGGTTTGGTGTGTTCGTGGTTTCTGGTCTTTCTGCAGATTCTCAATAAACAGCAACTTTTAGCACTTTTTCCACATTGGCTTCATTTCTCTAAACCGGATGTTGCCCCTTAAGTTGGACGCAGTAAGACAGACATTATGAATTTCTCCAAAAGATCCTGAGGGTCTCTATTACAATCAAGTGATAAACCTAAAAGCGCTTCACCATCGCTGAGCCTGAGAATCTGATTAGCTGACCATCAAGAAACGGGACAATCATCGACCCAAATTAAAGGCTCATTTTTTTCTTCCTTTACAGAAATGTTGACGGCCATTTCAAACTATACTGTCACTGCTCACATAAATCCATGTGTCCTTTACATTGGCATTGCTGTTAGCCCCAACATCAACCAGGGGGAGGCGGCCCAGAGTCAAAAGTTCATGATAATAATGAACTCAAAAACAAACATGACAACTGCGGAGGGTTGTTGGTTGCTGAGGCTGTTAAATACATCACATTTTTTTCAGAAAGTTGAAACATGTTTGTGTCTCTCCAGAGCTACATATCGGGTAGTAACAGCAGTACTGATCTATTTAGCCTGTATCTATAAGCTGTGGGGAAACTTGCAGAAATACGCACAAAATGAACGCAGAGCACAGACAAAAGGCTCAGTCTGTACCTGAATATTTAACGTGGAACATACTTAAGCCTTAAGGTTGTTCCTGGAGTCGACTGCAGCCCAATAACCATCGTCTCCTTCCACTAAATTTCCCGTTTGGACTTTGACAGAGAGCATCATGGGACATTGAAAGGTGGAAGAAAGCTTGATTCTCTGAGGAGGAAAACATTGATGGTCCTGATGGCGTCCAACAAGGGGGCGCTATCATGACCTGCTTTTTCCTTCAATGGAACAATGGAGATAACTGTTGTTCGGGGGCGTCAAACAGCAGCTGGCTATGTGGCGATGTTTTAGGGAGCGTCCTTCATGACTGAGAGCCCTGGCCTGTGTGCTAATGACTGAGTTTTTCAATAGGAAAACGCTGCAGTTCACGATGTCTGCTTGACAAAGGACTTCTTCTTCTAAAGGAATAACTTCCGGGAGAATTGGGGACGGATGGAGAGGGAGGTTTACAAAAATGGAATATCCTACTTTCTTTTATTTGTCTCTTTCTTCTGTTTCTTCTTTTTACATTTCGAAGCTCAACTTAAAACCTGCTCACAATCCACCGGTGAGAAATGAGAATCCTGCTTCTGTTTCCCCTGGTGTTCAGATTTCATTCATTTTTCTTTGCGCTTATGCAGATTCCCCCCCCACGCCGCTGCCACAGGTGTGAGCGTGAATCTTCATCATTCAAATCAAAGGTTATAAAAGGCGAAACCCCCTTTTTTGATTCGGCTCAGCTTCATTTAATATCCCACTACAGCCTTTAGAGACAAAAACACGAACCCTTCTTTTAACGTCCTCGGTGCTGCAGTGAGTGATATTCATAGAGGTGAACAAGTGCTAATTGAGAGCGACATGAATATATGACATTCAAAAGCACATTGACGATAAACACACAGGCCTAATATATAATTTCCTTGTAAAAACATGACTAAGACACAAACAGTTTTAGTGTACAGCTTTCGTCTAAGAAGGCAAGAAAGTCAAATAAATATTCTCCAAGAAGCTTAAGGACAAATGTTCTCTTTTTAACGGAGAGGAGGCGTCTTTAACGGCGAAGCGTCTGACGCGGACGTGCAGACGCTCACCGGCCTCTCGGTTACACACGGGTATGAAAACGAGACGAAGAAGGGGGGGGGAGAAAAAAAGCAAACGTGAAAGCGACTGAAGACGTCCACACATCCACCACAGATGAAGTGTCACAATTTAAAGAGACAGACTGTAATTGATATTTAAATATTGCAAAACATACAAAAACAGTTTCCTTTGAAGTGTAAACATTAAATTGATGTTTGATGTCATTTTTGCACATGGAGAAATTATATAAAATAAATCACGTCTGTCGTAACTATAAATTGTTCTCGTTAAAATGTAAAAACAACATGTTTTTTTATTATTACTGTCATAATAATAATGTGTATGTTAACATTTGTTTGTATAAGTGTTTTCACTGTTCTCTTATAAATAGTTATATGTAGAACATCTTAGTTTATACTCTGACCCCTCCGCCTCTGTCTTTACAAGGCAAAAACAATACTTGTGTCTCTGCCGCACCCACTTCCACACACACACACACTCACACACACACACACACACTCGCACAAGCTGCCACAGTCACACAAGAGGAGTTTCACCAGGAGGCTCTATGTGCGATTGAGGGTCTGGAAGATTCTGGATATTTGGAGCATGACGGGGCCGGTCTCGGGGTCGTTCATCCACTGGGTGCTGTTCAGAGGATTCTCCAGCATGTCTTCAAACGCTGCGTCACACAAACACACAGGGTTAAAAGTCAACGTTTGGGCAAAACTTAAAGAGGGGGTATTCAGCTTACTCATAATTTAAAGAGGGGTGAAAAATAAACAATAGCTGGGTTTACATGGAGCCTTATATTCTGATTGGAATTGGTTTAGAAGCCCAAACCGAACAAAAATGCTTCATACAAACACTTTAAAGTTTTTTTTTTTTTTTGTGCCTTTATTGGATAGAGGAGGACAGTGGATAGCGTCGGAAAGGGGAGAGAGAGTGGGGAGTGACATGCGGGAAATGGACCACAGGTCGGATTCGAACCCGGGCCGCCCGCTTGAGGGCAAACCTCATGGTGCGCAGCCATATCCACTAGGCCATCCGCACCCCCATACAAACACTTTAATCGGAATAAACAGGCCAAAACCGAATGGAATTTCATCCGGTTGCAAAGGGGTAGAATATTCCTTTCCCCAAACTGAAAGAAAGGAAAGTTTCATCGTATAAATGGTGAAACGGAATGGGATCAGGCCGCATTTTGCCTGCACATGCTCTGTCTTACTCCACGTGAAAACATAGCGGCTTCCAAACAGTACACACAAGAACTGGTCTGCGGCGGAGAGTTCATTTCTTTTATGAACTCTGAAAGAAAGAAATATAGTCACACGCTTGGATGGTAGAAAAACCAAAACTGTAGAGCTATTTAAAAAATTGCACGAAAAATTAAGCGAAGCCGGGGGAGACTGAAATGTTGAACAAATAAGGAACCGCTGGAAAAACAAGCTGCTACATGAATAAAAGTGTAAAAAAAAAAAAAATCGCAACTGCTGCGCAAAACAGACGATAGACCACCATCTTTTTAAACTCGTGACTCATCATGTGTCTGTAAAACATCTGTTCCGTTTAAATGTTGTGGTTCATGTAAACACCAGGTCAGAATTGATCACGTCGATCCGAGATCTTCAATCAGAATTATTTTAATCCGAATGAAAAAAAGTCTGCGTGTAAATGTGGCTATTGATGGATGTTCGAACCAAGGCCCTGTTTACATGACAACAGTTTTCGGGTGAAACGCAAAAGTGTTGTTACGTTTCAGCCTCACGTTTACAAAGGAAAGGATCTGCGAGAAAAGTTAATCGAACTGTATAAAACCAGAAAGGGATAAAAAAAAAATATCCAAGGAAGTGATGATGTCAGTAAGCACTTGAGGGATTCTGTTGAAACCAAACCATGGTCAAGCAGACTGACAAAAATTTCAGCAACAACTGCCAGGAAAATTGTTCTGGATGCAAAGAAAAACCCACAAATAACTTCAGCTGAAATACAGGACTCTCTGGAAAAAAAATTGGTGTGGATGTTTCAAGATGTACAATAAGGAGGCACTTGAGGAAAAATGGGCTGCATGGTCAGGTCGCCAGAAGAAAGCCATTTCTACACAAATGCCACAAAGTATCCTGCTTACAAAACGGCAAACAGCACAGAGACAAGCCTTAAAACTTCTGGGACGAAGTCATTTGGAGTGATGAGACCAAAATTGAACTTTTTGGTCACAACCGTAAACATTACATTTGCCTTCTTTAATTATTTTATCTCATCTTTGTGATCTTAATCTGTATTTGATGGTACTAAGACACATACATTACAACTTTTTTCCACCTGATGGGAATAAGGACATATCTTATTTTTCTCTAATGCCTCATATTTGCAGCCTGCATCAGTTTTGTCTTTATTTGTATCCACTGGAAAATGAGCTTTTTTACCAAAATATCCCAAAAGTGTAAACAAGAGTTATCTGGATTAGAATTTCAGGATTGTACCTAACAGGGTCTTGGGGTTGGTTAAACCCAACTGGACCACTGGATTCTCCAGAATGGCCTGGAACAGCGGGCTGTTGGTGTCGATGCCTTTGTCCATGTCTTCTGGAGAAGGTTTCCTGTCTCCCAGCAGCCACTCGCACTGCAGGACGGAGAGAAACACACAGTAAATTATCCTAACGAGTTTAAAAATGCGTCTCTATAAATCTTATCTTTCATCTTGGTACATAATCAGCAACAATGAAGCGTCACAACAAGACAGAAACGGTGAAATCGTTCAGTTATTTCAGTCACTCCATGAGGGCTGAACGATTTTAGAAAAAGATCTAATGGCGATTTTTCTGGCAGATACAGCGATTTCAATTCAATTCATGATTTTCTTCCAAACAAGCTTCAGTCAAGTTTTCACTATGTACAGAAACATTTACAAACTTCACAGAAAATTACATCAAAGGCTTTTACTCCAAAGGTTGAAAACTGAAGGTGAAAATTGTTTCTCACTTTTAGAATAAAGGTCAATATTTTAAGATGAAAAGTGGAAATTTTGAGAAGTAAAGTCCAAATTTTAAGAAATCTATTGAACATTATGTGAAAAAAAAAAGTCTAAACTTTCATATTAAAGGTAAAAATTTTGAGATAAAGACAAGAGTCTAAGATAAAAAGTCAAAATTTTCAGATAAAACATTAACATTTTGAAATCAAGGCAATATTTGAAATAAAAAGTAGAAATTTTGATATAAAAGTCAAAATTCTAAGAAATAAAGACAACATTAAGAAATAAAAGGCTAATTTTTGAGGCAAGAAAAGCTTTGGAAATGAATTTTCAAATTTCTGACCTTGAAATTTAATTCTTTCTACGTCTAAACTGGACTTTTTAATTGTATGTTTAGTTTTAATGACTGAAAAAGAGCGATCTTTGACTCTTAACTTTTAAAAATGATGTGCAAAATATCCTTAATTGTGTTAAGTGAAAAAAGATAAAATACAAAACAATTAAAAAAATAGACTAAGTTCAAAAAGCGATAAAAAAAAGAAAAAAATGAAATAAAATTCATTAATCCGGGGGAAAAATATGATTTTTCCCAACAGTTTTACACTCAAAGGACGTGTGTGTAAAAAAAGTGACAACAAATCCTGGGTCAGTCTGGTGCAAAAAAAAAAATTGCAGCTTTGACAAAAACATGATCATGATGTCTGAAATTGTGATTTGATCAGGAAACTATAAATCATCCTATACTTCACTTTATAACTGAAATCTAAGTAAGTGTTTGTGTTTTATTTTGAGTGTTATTAAACGTATTTGAGCCACATTCACCTGACAAGGACAGAGAAATATCTGCTGTGTTAACCTACCGCAGCATCCTGTTGGTTGTTATTCACCCTCAGAGCATCAATCACCTCCTTTTCATCAAACCCCATCTCCATCAGTGCAATGACAGCCTGCAGAGTCACACAGAGAGAGTGTGTGTGAGTGTGTGAGTGTGTGTGTGTGTTTAGTTTGAGGAGCATCAGTTCAATGATAACAGCAAACACCGTCACACGTCTCTGGAGCCCGACGATGATGAGAAAATGTCATTTGTGCACAGCAGCCGAAACAGTTGGAAACACTTAAAAGCTGGAATGCAAGAAAGAAGCTTTGCAGGAGGAGAGCGGTTTAATCAGTTTTCTATTTTTAGAAACACAGGGAAGCCCTCGTCCTCTATCAGTGAAGAAAACCTGTGATGTTTCACTTCTCTCTGTCTAAAAAGCTTCCTCTCTCCTTCAGTTTCTCTAATGTTTGCTGGAAAAGACACGATGCTGACTCAGACCGAGGAGGAGAAACGAGGATGATCACTGAGGTTAAACAAAAACGGGCTTCCTGAAGGATTTGGAGAATAAACAGACACGAAAAACACCATGATTACTACTGTGTTCCCCAATAAATCAATCAGTTTATGGGTCAATGACGTGACGTCCCTTTTTTGTGTCCGAGTGCAATATTTCCTTCCATCATGAATTGAGTATTTCATCACATGTATTTCTTTATTCTATAAAACCTGTGTTATTTGAACACATCTTTAAACTATTAAAATATTACATGTTTTTTTGTGTTTTGGTTCCTCAAACACCCAAAATGTCAGGTGGTGCAACCGTCCTGACAAGTATCCACAGTAATTAAACTCTAAAAATTGAATGTCAGTTATTGTAAATGGAAATTAAAAATACAGTGGCATTATTTTATGCTTGAACCTTTTTGAATAAAACATTCTTTGCAAATAAAAAGAATTTAAAGCTGTTGAGAAATTTAAAAAACTTTTGTCCCGTAATTTTCACCTTGTCAAATGTCAGGGTGGTGCAACCGTAACATTGGACTTTTATTTTAAAGTGAAGAGAATAAAACAGGAAACAGGAAACTGCATCAGCCAGAGGAGCCCAAATGACATTTGTGACCAAGTGGAAAAGTTTGTAGATTTCTCTGAAATACTGATAAAAAAGGTTTTTTCACTTCATTGGTGACTGGAACAATTTCCATGTCAGGTGGTACAACCAATGTAATAATGTGAAATGTTATTTTAACATCAAATTATTTATCTTATTCACAAATAAAAGAAATGAAACACACAAAATGAAAATGTATGAGTCACTACAGACACTTGAGAGATACTTGCCAATAATTTCACACAGAAAAAATAACAGGAACATATAAATATATTTTCATATATTTGGTTGCTCCACCTGACATTTTTGGGTGCTCAAATTAAAAATACTAAAAAATAATGAACCTAAAAACTTTGAAATGTTGGTCAACTACTAAAATCTGGTAAAAAACATAATTCTTTACTCAGAAATATGTTTCTTATCCATTTTCAAAGAACTTTTTAAAAATACATATTTAGACCCTCTTTTTGTCATTGACCCACATATTAAAATGAAAGTTGGGGGCTACATTAAAATAGACGGCGGCCCACATCTATCCCCGGGCCTTAGTTTGGACATCCCTGCACTAAAGAGTCAGAAAAAAGACTCAAAAAAGACTTGTACCCCCTCTTTAACAGGATATGTTAAACAAGCCATGTTTCAAAAAGGACTTCAACACTTCAGTAATAACCAGTTTCCTGCGTGAAAACTTACTCTGGAGTCGGGTCTGAACTCCCGTTTCCTGCGGATCCTCTTGAAGATCTCGGTGAGCTCGTCCTGTCGGCTGCTCTCCTCCGTGCTGGACTGACTGGAGAGGCTGCGGAAGAGGTTGGGGGCGGAGGACGCGCCCGAGGCCGCGGCCGAAGCCGATGCCGAAGCTGTGGCCGAGGCTGAGGGGACTTGTGGGGCGGCGGCAGCTGTGGCTCCTGCCGCTCCAGAAGAGTCCTGACCAGGTATGGGTGCATCTACGGAGGGGTCGTCTACGTGCTCGATGAGCCACTCCATCGCCTGCGTCACCGACATGCTGCAGAGAGAAAAAGAAACAAGGAAGCAACCATGAAGCAAAAATGTGACGCATATTTCATGTAAGTGCAGCGGTAGGTGATTTATTTTCAAAGCAGACTCACTGGTTTAATCTAAGAGCTTTGATGGCTCTGCTCTCAGGGAAACCCATCTCTGTGAGCTGCTGAAGTGCTGTTTCATCTACGCGGTCCTCTTCATCTTCATCTAACATTGCTGCCAGAGAAACAGCACAAAAGGACAGAGAAGAGAACAGGAAATACTGGTTGAGAAATGTGTTAAAGGCTCCCATCACTTATTGAGATGTTCTTTCAACGCCAGAAGCAATTACATGTCAAAACACTGGGACACAAAATACATCATGTCTCACACTGTCAGACGCTCTCATTTAGTTTGACAAACTCGTCCCATCTTAGCTGCAGAGGCTTTTTTATCCCGCTCTGACGCTCACAGTTAATGTAGAGTTACAACCTCAACTCCACTGAAGTAGGAACAGTGTGTAAAACGTTAATGTAAACAAAATACAATGATTTGCAAATCATTTTTAACCAATATTCTGCAAATATTCACTCATTTTAATTTGCAGTGAAAGTTGATAAATGTTGAAAAAACAGCTGTTTGGATCCTTCCACAGATGAACAGGTTCATTAGAAACAGGTGAGTGTCATGATTGGGTATAAAAGGAGCATAAAAGGCTCAGTCCTTCACAAGCAAAGATGGAGCCAGGTTCACCACTTTGTCAACAACTGCGTGAGCAAATAGTCCAACAGTTGAAGAACAATGTTTCTCAACGTCCAACTACAGGAATTGATGGATTTCATCATCTACAGTCCATAATATCATCAAAAGATCCAGAGAATCTGGAGAAATCTCTGCACGTAAGCAGCAAGGCCCAAAACCAACATTGAATGGCCGTGACCTTTGACCCCTCAGGCGGCGCTGCATTAAAAACCCACATCATTGTGTGAAGGATATTAGCACGTGGGCTCAGGAACACTTCAGAAAACCATTGTCAGTTAACACAGTTCATCACTACATCTACAAGTGACAGTTCAAACTCTACCATGCAAAGACAAAGTCAGACATCAACAACACACAAACGCCGCCGCCGCCGCCGGCTTCTCTGGGCCCGAGCTCATCTGAGATGGACTGAGACAAAGTGGAAAAGTCTGCTGTGGTCTGACGAGCCCACATTTAAACTCTTTTTGGAAATCATGGACGTGGTGGAAAAGGACAATCAGGATTGTTCTCAGAGCAAAGTTGAAAAGCAGCATCTGTGATGGTATGGGGGTGTGCTAGTGCCCCATAGCATCATGGGTAACTGTCCCAGTATCTGTGAAGGCAGCATTAATGCTGAAAGGTACAAACAGGTTTTGGAGCAACATCTGCTGCCATCCAAGACACTTTGTCTTTTTCAGGGACGTCCCTGATTATTTCAGCAAGACAATGAAACCAAGACACATTCTGCTCCTGTTACAACAGCGTGGCTCTGTAGTAGAAGAGTGCAGCTACTAGACTGACCTGCCTGCAGTCCAGACCTGTCTCCTATTGGAAATGTGTGGAACATTATGAAGAGCAAAATAAAACAACAGAGACTTTGGGACTGATGAGCAACTGAAGTTGTTCATCAACAAGAATGTGAAAGAATTCCAGCTCCAAAGCTTCAACAATTAGTAGAAAAGTGATGTAACAAAGTGGGAAACATGAACCTGACCCAGCTTTTTAGGAGCGTGTTGCAGCATCAAACTCAAAATGAGTGAATATTTGCAACAACATCCCACTTTCAATGGATTTGGTGTCGTAGAGATATTTGTAGAGGATTTACCGTTTGCTTTCTTGAAGAGCTCGACAGCGTCAGGGTTCAGGGCGAGAAGTTTCTGAGCGACTTCGATGAGAGAAACTAGGATTTTTCTAAGCTCCGTCTGAAACTGGAGCAACAGGAAACACAACAGAAGTCAATAACAGCGTAGAATCAGATTTTAAAAAGCATGAGTGTCAGATTTGAGTTCCTCACGTCTCTGATGTTATGTTGGGTAACAGTGCGGTCAGTGTGGCGCGTGGAAAGGCTGGAGGTGGCTTTCAGGATGGCGTCTTTGTCTGGAGCTTTGTTCTCTTGTTTCTTCTGGGAGGAAACAACAGGAAAAAGTTAATAAGAGCAGACAGATTCTTAAGCTTCAGAAAGAAAACAGATGTCGATCTTACTTTTTCTTCTGAACTAACTTCAGCCATGGCTGGAGGGGTTGGTTGTGATCTTTTCTTTATGAGCAGCAAAACATCTACAACAAAAATAAATCTTTTTAGGTTAATACATCATACTGGAGAGTCATTCTTGTTGAATTCAGTTTATTTTACGAACACACACCTTTATCTTTGAGGTTTTCATCTGCGACGGTTTTGGTGTCGGCGAGGACTCTCTCTGTAGCAGCGTGTATGAGTTTATGGTGGGTGAGAGTTTTGGGGTCTTCTAGGCTTCCGTGCACATACTGAAAACAGCACAAAACAAAGAATGAAGACAGAGGAGAAGATGGTTCTACTGCTACTTTTTATTAGTGTCATCTGCCAACAACTTTGAAAAAAAGGAAGGGATGTTAACACAACATTTGCAATTTATAGTGGTGATAATGTGCAATAACTATTTTTATTACATGTGCCATTTAACAGATCTCATAGTTTCTGTATTAAGTAGGGCTGAACGATTTTAGAAAAAGATCTAATTGGGATTTTTCTGGCAGATTTTAATTAAATTCATGATTTTCTTTGACAGAAAATTACATCAAACCATCAAAAGCTTTTCCTGTTATGTAAGGATGAAAACTGAAGGTAAGAATTGTTTCTCACTTTTAGAACAAAGGTCAATATTTTAAGATGAAAAGTGGAAATTTTGAGACGTAAACTCCAAATTTTTGAGCTAAGAGACCAAATTTTTAGAAATCAGTTTAACATTATGTAAAAAAAAAAAAAAATTCTAAACTTTCACTTTTAAGGTCAAAATTTTGAGATAAAACATTAACATTTTTGAAATAAAGGCAATATTTGAGATAAAAAGTAGAAATTTTGATATAAAATGTCAAAATTCTAAGTCAAATTTGTGAGAAATAAAGACGACATTGATAAATAAAAGGCTAATTTTTTGTGGAAAGAAAAGCTTTGGAGATGAATTTTTCGAATTTCTGACCAAAACTGTTTATTCTTTCTACGTCTAAACTGGACTTTTTAATTATATCTTTAGGTTTAACGACTGAAAAACAAAAAAAGCGATCTTTGACTCGTAACTCTTTAAAATGATGTAGTGCTAAATATCTTAAATTGTGTTTAGTGAAAAAAATGTACAGAAAAATTTATGAACTTGACAGAAAATTACATCAAAAGCTTTTACTCCAACGTAAGGATGAAAACTGAAGGTGAGAGTTGTTTCTTACTTTTAGAACAAAGGTCAATATTTTAAGATGAAAAGTGGAAATTTTGAGAAGTAAAGTCAAGATTTTGAGGTAAGAGTCCAAATTTAAAGAAATCAGTTTAACATTATGTTAAAAAAAAGTCTAAACTTTCACATTTAAGGTCAAAATTTTGAGATAAAGACAAGAGTCTAAGATAAAAAGTCAAAATTTTCAGATAAATCATCAACATTTTGGAATAAATTTTCAAATAATATTTGAAATAAAGGTATAAATTTTGAGATAAAAGTCAAAATGATAAGAAATAAAGGCAATATTAAGAAATAAAAGGCTAATTTTTGAGGAAAGAAAAGCTTTGGAAATGAATTATCAAATTTCTGACCTTAAAATTTTATTCTTTCTACGTCTAAACCGGACTTTTTAATTGTATGTTTAGTTTTAATGACTGAAAAAGAGCGATCTTTGACTCTTAACTCTTTAAAATGATGTAGTGTTAAATATCTTAAATTGTGTTTAGTGAAAAAAGACAAAAATACGAAACAATAGTTTAGTATTTTAAGATGAAATGTGGAAATAAAGACAAAATTCTGAGACAAAAAGTCAATATTGTGAGGTAAAAAAATTCCAATTTTTAAGAAAGTGATTTAACATTATGTGGAAAAAGTTTAAACTTTCACATTTTAGGTCAAAACTTTAAGAGCCTCAGGTAAAAAGTCAAATTTATGACACTTAATGTCAATGTTTTAAAAAGATAAAAACTCGAAGTTTTGATGTTAAAAGTCAAAATTCTAAGGTTTAAGTCAGAATTATGAGACATAAATACAAAATTATTAGATTAAAGGCAGAATTTTGAGGGGAAAAAAGGAAATTTTGAGATAAATTGGCAAATGTTGATTTTTTTAAAAACCCTATTTCTAACACCTCCACTGAGTCTAACCTTTAAAGAAATATTAATTTCTTGAATTGTCATAACTCAGTATCGATACCATAAGGATTTATCTTTCAGCTCCAGTGTGCACCACTTTAAAAATGTTTGATGAATGGTCAAATAAATATCCTTATTTTTAGTATTTTAGAGAACGCCTGGTCAAAAGTCTTATGAGTGAGTTGAGTTTATTAAAGCTGCAGGTTTTCTGAATACTGAGACAATAAATCAATAAATCAAAAAGTGATCATTAAAAAAGAAAAATTGAAGTAATATTAATTAATCCGAAGGAAAAAAAAGGATCTTTCCCATGAGTCTAACACTCAAAGGATGTGAGTGTGAAAAACAAGTGACAACAGATCCTGGTTCAGTCAGGGGCAAAAAAAATTGCAGCTTTGGCAAAAACATGATTGTGATGTCTGAAATTGCGATCAGAAAAGGATAAATCTTATCTTGCCAAAAGCTTAAAAAGTGACTTCAAACTAAAGTAGCTGGTTGAGAAAATAAAGTGTAACATATGTAAAATGCTCCTGGTCGTTTCAACTTTCATCATGATGCTTGTGTTTGACGCAACTCTAAGTCTAAAACTGTACGAGCACATTTCTCCTGTTGTTATTGTAAACAGATTAGAGTTCACTTCATGCAACAGTCGCCGTAGAAGGAGAAGTGAGATGAGCCGTGTAATTATAGGGCGTCAGTAACTTAAAGCAGCTCGCTTATATGTTTAGACTCTGCTACAGGAGCTCATACGTTTACATACAGTTCAACACGTTACATCTGATAATAACCAATGAACGGTTTTAGAAAAAGATCTATTTGCGTTTTTTCTGGCAGATACAGCAATTTCAATATGATTCACGATTTTCTTTAAATCAAACTTAAGTGAAATTTTCACAATGTACAGAAACATTTACAAACTTGACAGAAAATTACATCAAACCATTGAAACATCAAAAGATTTTACTCTAATGTGAGGATGAAAATAAAAACTGAAGGTAAGAATTGTTTCCGACTTTGAGATAAAAGGTCAATATTTTAATATGAAAAGTGGAAATTTTGAGAAATAAAGACACAATTCTGAGACAAAAAGTCAATAAACTTTCAGAGTTAAGAAATCAATTTAACATGATGTGAAAAAAAAGTCCAAACTTTCTCATTTAAGGTCAAAATTTGAAGACGACAAAAGTCTAAGATAAAAAGTCTAAAGTTGAAATTTTGATATAAAAAGTCAAAATTCTAAGACTTAAGTCAAAATTATACAAAATAAATGCAAAAATTATGGAATAAAAGGCAAAAAAAAAACATTTAAAAGAAGATTTTTAGATCATCTAGGACTATCTTGGACTCTTAACTTTTAAAAATAATGCAGTTCAAAATATTCTTAATTGTGTCAAGTTATATAAAGTAAAATACAAAACAATAAGAAACAAAATTCAACAATCCCAAGAAAAAAAAACCCCTCAAACTACATAAAAAAGAAAATATGTATTTCTTATACCTTCCCCATATAAAAAAAAAAAACACTCTTACTTTTAATTTATTTTTAGTTATTGGTCAATTTTCTGCTCTGAAGTGTCGAAACATCTATTTGGACAAATGGTTTAAAAAAATACATCTGTTTCCATATTTGTCATAATTTCAGTCAGTTTTTGCATTCACTGACAAAATTATGAAGCATTTTCACTTATATTTCCATCATTATACAAATGAATGTTGTCTGAATATGTTTGTTTTATGAAATATCATCAAGAAAACACAATTTTGGGACTTTTATTTTGAAACCAGCTCAAAAACAGAGCTAAAAACACCCGGAAATATTATCAAGTGCGTCTCATATTTGCAAATAAACCTATTTTTTAAACTACTGTTATGTATAGAAACTTTTGGGGATCATGTGGAGCGACCAAATCTATAAACTTGTACTTCTTAATATTCCTGTTGTCTTCAGATTTACTCTTCCCCAATTTTTTCTGACTCTTCATGAAGTACAAGGCGAAGATTTACATCAAATATTTTTGTTTCCAACATGTTCACATATATATTTAAGAATTACTTTTATAATATATAGCCTGATGGAACTTATTTATATAAAAGTATACCTCTTTTTGAGTCGAAAAAAAGCAAAATATTGATTATTTTTTTTGCACTTAAGTTATTATCAGAGGTACATATAGTGATGTATTAACACAGGCAGGTATAAGTCAAAGTGTAGGGAGGAGATTGTTTTGATTCCAGTTTTTTTAATGGCTATAAATCTATATAAAAAACACATAATTTAACAAAAATACTCATAAGTAATTGTACTTGCAAATAGTTAAGCATGGAACCATTTACTAACTGTTTATTTAATGACTGATTCTAGTTGAATTTTTAGTGATGTGAAAGAAATATATTAATTTTGAGACAAATTAATGACTTTTCTCTAGGCTGTGTCTTTTTAATTCAACTTTAAAACACTTAAATCTCTTAATAGTTTTTTTTTTTTTTTGCATAATTGCATGTGTACACTAGGGCTGAACAATATGGACAAAATTTTATATCTGGATATTAATGCCACGTAACTAGATGGGTGATTCTAAAAGGTAAAAATATGAGAATCTGGAGCATTTTTAACCTTTTTATTAACCTTTTACCAAAGGAATCTGTGCAAAAATCTCATTACCGCAACTTCTATGAATCATCAAATACGTGTGAAAAATAAATATTTTCTGGATTTTCTAAGGTTTAATTCTTAAGTAGTATGTATGTTATTACACAGAACTTAATTAAATATATTTTGAACATAAATATTTTAACATGTTAATAATTTTCTTCTATGAAAACTAATCATTTTTCAGAAAAATAAAAGCATTATTATATAACAGGATGTGTAAAGTGGAGTTAATTGATTAGAGCTCACTGTCAGTCATCAACATTAACATAAAATCACCAATAATCATGTGACTGTCTGAACTTTACATGCAGGGTGAGCTGGGAAAATCTGCATCATTAATATCATTGATATTGAGATATTAATAGGCCTGAACGATTTTAGCAAAAGATCTAAATGTGGTTTTCTGGCACATGCAACAATTTCAATTCAATTCACAATTGTCAATAACATCAAAACATCAAAAGCTTTTACTGTAATGCAAAGATGAAAACTGAGTTATTGTCCACTTTTACATAGAAGGTCAAAATTTTAAGATAAAATGTGGAAATAAAGACAAAATTCTGAGACAAAAAGTCAATATTGTGAGGTAAAGAAATTCCAATTTTTAAGAAAGTTATTTAAGATTATGTGGATAAAGTTTAAACTTTCACATTTTAGGTCAAAACTTTAAGAGCCTCAGGTAAAAAGTAAAATTCATGACATTTAACATCAATGTTTTAGACAAAAAACCTGAATTTTAGATATTAAAAGTCAAAATTCTAAGGTTTAAGTCAAAATTATGAGACATAAATACAAAATTATTAGATTAAAGGCAGAATTTTGAGATAAATGTTGCAAATGTTGACTTTTTTAAAAACCCTATTTCTAACACCTCCACTGAGTCTAACCTTTAAATAAATATTAACATCTTGAATTATCATAACTCAGTATTGATACCATAAGGATTTATCTTTCAGCTCCAGTGTGCACCACTTTAAAAATGTTTGATGAATGGTCAAATAAATATCTTTATTTTTAGTGTTTTAGAAAACGCCTGGTCAAAAGTCTTATGAGTGAGTTGAGTTTATTAAAGCTGCAGGTTTTCTGAATACTGAGACAATAAATCAATACATGAATTAATTGCACGATAATTAAAAATGAGCGTGATGACTTTGCAGGGCTTAATAAGTCTTTTATTCACCAAAGACACAGGATAGTGAGTTAACTTTGCTGTATCACTGTGAGTTTTTTTTTTCTTATCAGCATCAGAGTTTATTTTATATATTACTTTTGGTTTTGTGTGGTTTTTATTCAAGTGCATTTTTTTTTGGTTAACAGAGGCTGACAGTCCTTTTTATTAATTGTTTTTGGTTGTGTTGATTGTTTATTTTGGATATTTACAATGTTTTTCTTCATAATATACTTCCAATTTTAAGTCAGAGCACCTGCAGGTTTCAGTAAGTCAAATTTAAGACTTTTTAAGACCTTTTTAATGCCACTTTGAATGAAATTTAAGACCAAAAACACATAAATACATTACATTACAACCAAATCATAGCATGTGTGTCTCTATAAAAGTCATTCAAGTTGACTTTTTGTCTGTTTATTGAACATAAAGTGATTCTCTTTGATTAATGGCTGTATATAAAAGTGTAAACAGTGACCTGGGATACAGATAAAAATTTATACCAGCAGGTTTTAAGACTGTAAACACTCTCAAGTCTCCTTCTCAAAAAGTCCCGCAAAAACAAACAAATACTGCCCTGACAAATTTAAGACTTTAGAGTAATTCATTTAAGACCAGAATATAACATTTTGATGAATTTAAGACTTTTTAAGACTTTTCAAGGATGTGTAGGAACGCTGTATCTGTGTGTAAAAGTGCAAACAGTGACACATAGTTATAAACTGCCGAAGTAGGATGGAGATAAATTATATCAGCAGCTTTAAAGACAGTTTGTACTCTAAAGCTCCTTCTTGAAATGTCCTACAAAAAAAAATTAAATCAATAAAACATTAATAAGTCCTGCCATGACAAATTTAAGACCTTTGGGTGATTTATTTAAGATAAAAAAGAGGGTCTAAAAGCATATTTCTGAGTGAAGAATTATGTTTTCTAACAGATTTCAGTAGCTGACCAACATTTCAAAGTTTTTAATTTTTTAGTATTTTTAATTTGAGCACCCAAAAATGTCAGGTGGTGCAACCAAATATATGAAAATATATTTATATGTTCCTGTTATTTTTTCTGTGTGAAATTATTGGCAAGTATCTCTCAAGTGTCTGTAGTGACTCATATATTTTCATTTTATGTGTTTCATTTCTTTTATTTGTGAATAAGATGAATAACTTGATGTTAAAATAACATTTCACATTATTACATTGGTTGTACCACCTGACATGGAAATTGTTCCAGTCACCAATGAAGTGAAAAAAACTTTTTTTTATCAGTATTTCAGAGAAATCTACAAACTTTTCCACTTGGTCACAAATGTCATTTGGGCTCCTCTGGCTGATGCAGTTTCCTGTTTCCTGTTTTATTCTCTTCACTTTAAAATAAAAGTCTAATGTTACGGTTGCACCACCCTGACATTTGACAAGGTGAAAATTACGGGACAAAAGTTTTTTAAATTTCTCAACAGNTTATTTGTGAATAAGATAAATAATTTGATGTTAAAATAACATTTCACATTATTACATTGGTTGTACCACCTGACATGGAAATTGTTCCAGTCACCAATGAAGTGAAAAAACCTTTTTTATCAGTATTTCAGAGAAATCTACAAACTTTTCCACTTGCTCACAAATGTCATTTGGGCTCCTCTGGCTGATGCAGTTTCCTGTTTCCTGTTTTATTCTCTTCACTTTAAAATAAAAGTCTAATGTTACGGTTGCACCACCCTGACATTTGACAAGGTGAAAATTACAGGACAAAATTTAAATTTCTCAACAGCTTTAAAATTCTTTTTATTTGCAAAGAATGTTTTATTTAAAAAGGTTCAAGCATAAAATAATGGATACTTGTCAGGACGGTTGCACCACCTGACATTTTGGGGGTTTGAGGAACCAAAACACAAAAAAAACATGTTATATTTTAATAGTTTAAAGATGTGTTCAAATAACACAGGTTTCATAGAATAATGAAAACATCAAGTCATTGACCCATATACAATTTTAGTTAATTTAAGACTTTTTAAGGCTCTTTAAGGATGTGTAGGAACCCTGGTTTACATAGATACTGAGCCATGAGAAGAAGTAGTATATAAACAGATATAAAAATGCCATGAGAAAAGTAAAACCCATGTTTGTGTGTGTGAACTTGTGAGTCCATCTGTACCTTTAGAGGGGCAGCCACCCTGCTGAATTATAAATAGCAGAGTCTACCCAGTTACTAAAAATACAAAGGCAGTGACAGTTTAAAGAGAGGGCACGTAGACTCACACAGGGAGGGCAGAGGAGTGACAGGACAAAAATAACAATAAAAAACACACAAAGCAGAGAGCGAGAAACCAACACCTACATGTTTCAAGCACTTCTCCTTCAGTTTGTCAACAGTGGTGTCTTCTGTCACCTCCTCCAGCCACTCCGTCCCGTCCATGGTGCAGATGTGGATTTTCAACACTTTCCCTGCGAAGATTTTCTCCTCCTGGACGAACATGGTTTCAGCCTGAGGTGTAAAAAAAAAAAAAAAAAAAAAAAAAAAAAACAACCACGAAGGTAAAAGGTGAAGTAGCAGCGGTTGCTATGAGCTCTTAGCCCGCTAACCTTAGCACTCTGAAGCTAAAACCGTGTTGTGTAAATCCGCCGACAGGAGCTGAAAGCCGGAGCCGTTTATCGGTGACACATCCTCGGCTTCACCCGCCGGTTGTGGTCGGTGCTGTGAGCCGCAGCCGCTGGGTTCAGTACCCGCCGAGCTGTTTGTTATTCCAGCACACAGCCAGCGACCACCCTATTTTTACTGTAAGAGACGAACTCTGAACTTCAACGGAGCGCCCCGCTGCATCATGGGAGCTGTAGTTCAATTACGTCACAGCTTTTTCGATATAAAAGCCCGCTTTTATTAAACTTTTACATCATTTAAAACAGAAAAGGTGTCTCTTTTATTTTCTCATCCTACAATAATGATCCCAGATATAAGGAAGAGGACACTGGTGCTAATTATTCCAAGAAAAAAGAATTGAGTATTTCATCACATGTATTTCTTTATTCTATGAAACCTGTGTTATTTGATCACATCTTTAAACTATTAAAATATAACATGTTTTTTTGTGTTTTGGTTCCTCAAACCCCCAAAATGTCAGGTGGTGCAACCGTCCTGACAAGTATCCACAGTAATTAAACTCTAAAAATTGAATGTCAGTTATTGTAAATGGAAATTAAAAATACAGTGGCATTATTTTATGCTTGAACCTTTTTAAATAAAACATTCTTTGCAAATAAAAAGAATTTTAAAGCTGTTGAGAAATTGAAAAAACTTTTGTCCCGTAATTTCCACCTTGTCAAATGTCAGGGTGGTGCAACCGTAACATTAGACTTTTATTTTAAAGTGAAGAGAATAAAACAGGAAACAGGAAACTGCATCAGCCAGAGGAGCCCAAATGACATTTGTGACCAAGTGGAAAAGTTTGTAGATTTCTCTGAAATACTGATAAAAAAGGTTTTTTCACTTCATTGGTGACTGGAACAATTTCCATGTCAGGTGGTACAACCAATGTAATAATGTGAAATGTTATTTTAACATCAAATTATTTATCTTATTCACAAATAAAAGAAATGAAACACACAAAATGAAAATGTATGAGTCACTACAGACACTTGAGAGATACTTGCCAATAATTTCACACAGAAAAAATAACAGGAACATATAAATATATTTTCATATATTTGGTTGCNAAAAAAAGAACTCAATATTTATGTTTATCCCATTAATATATCGTTTATATTTTTTTATATAATTCAATTTATTTCTGCATTCGGGTCAGTAAAGTACAAAATATATATTCTGTTCTGTTTGACGTTTTCGAGGCTGTTGCATGCTTCAGACATCAGATTTCTTAAACAAAATCTTGCGTACAAGAGAAATGCATGACGTATTTACAAAGACAGATGCAGCCATAGGCTCAAACTAATAGGAGGGAGACGGGAAATTTTCCTTTTTTTTTTTTTTTTCTTCCCTCTGAACATCAACAAACACTTTGGCCCACAGGCCGGGTCTCACAACGACGCGTTGACTGCCATGACGGCCTTAAACTGTACAATGTCTCCGCCGCGGCGTGACTGAGAATCATCACGAGATTATCCAGGAAGAAGTGAAACACGCTCGCTGGAAGATTTCCCATAATTACAACAAAGTCAGACTCTTACAGGCGGAGATTTGTGACACTAGAAACTGAATTTGATTTAAGTTATTGACTCTGGAAAGCATGATTGAAAAGTAAAATTATTAAAGCACAAGCCAGAGAGAAAAACTGAACTTCATGATTTAAGTAACCCCCACTTTAACTTCAAATTACACCTGGGAACAATTCGAGAAACGTTTTCTGTTGAGTTAGATTTTGACGCTGATTAAAAATAAAATTGGCATGTTGATTCCAAAATCAGTTTTTCTCTCACACGTCAAGTTTTTACCTTCCAGACAAGCAAAATTGAATCAGTAAAAAAAAAAAACTTGACTCCAATTTTGGAATCAACAAACCAATTTTAGTTTTCATCAGCATAAAAATCCAACTCAATAGAAATTTTTACAAATCTTTCCCCAGTGTTTTTGAAGAAAACAGGGATCCTATAATTCAAAAACTTTACATGATATAGAAAAACTGAGCCCTGTTTTGGATTTCACACCTGAAAATTAGTTAAAAACAACCCAACAAAAATTGTGTTCCCCAGTTTTATCCTTGGAAACTTAAGGGTTGTTATTATTATTCTTTCTTTCTGTGTTCAAGACAAAACATGCCACAAACTTTAGAGCTGAGTGACATTTTATCACTGCAGTGTTTTCATCCCGATAAGTGCTCAACAGCGCCCCCTAGCGTCTAAAAAAAATCAGCCTGGCTTAAAGCTACAGGTCTGAGCATAACTATCATTTCTTGATCTACAAAAAAGTCTCTTATGATCATCAGAAACTCTAATTAAATACCTGATTTTGATTAATTTTGGGAACATTTTTGAACGAACTAGTCCTATTTTTTTTCCACATCCTCTACAAATTTGATACAATTCAATTCTCTGTGTTCCTAAAAATCCAAAATATGAAACTCACTTTCAGTTCCTAAAGTTTGGATTCACTTTTACATTTCAATTTAATTACATTGTGTCACAACAATTATACGTGAGGAAGATTAATCGAGCACAGATTTCTCTTCATGTCTGCTCCTAACGGTTGTTAAATCCTGTTTTCTTTTTCATGTGGTTGTTTTTATGTATTTGTGTCATCAATTTCAAACATAATAAGAGAATTAACTTTTCTGGAAGTTAAGGTTGTTGCTGATGAATGAACTCCCCAACATCAGGAGATGACATCATGTGCGTCACTGAAGCGCAGATATTAAAGTTTAACTTCCAGGAAAGTTGATTCACTTATTCAGCTCAAAAATTAATGACACATTCCTGCACAGATTTCTATAATATTCTATATAAATATAATGAAATCATTTTGTCTAGTTTTTAGTAAAAAAAATAAAAAAAAGAGTATTATTCTTGATATGAGCCACATTCAACTGACAAGTTCAGAAAAATGTTGTGTTGGGGCTCAGCATTTCATTACGCATTTGCTGCAAGGAAATGCATCCAGCAGTTTTTTAAGTTAAAACTGAGCCACATTCAACTGACAAGTCCAGAAAAAATGTCTTATTTCAAGTTACTTCACGACAAAAATGGAGTCAAATATAAGAAAAACAAGGAAAGTTTCTTGTATAAAGACATTATTCTAATTTCAAAAACTTGACTTTTTGACTCGTCACGAACAATTTAGACCTAATTTTTGTCGTTCAATAACTTGAAATAAAACATTTTTCGGGACTTTTTTCAAATTTAAGGAATAGAGCAGAGTGTGTGGACACAAAATTACAATTTAAAGCACACAAATTGCAGTGTCACTTGTAATATTTCAGCCATGAAAGTGACAACTTTCTTCGTTTGTGAGTAAGTTAATACGCAAAGGCAGTTTTTTAAAAAACATATAAAAAAAACAAATTATTCGGAAATAAATTTGAATATATTTGCTATGTTTTTGCAAGATTTCCCCCCAAAAAATTGATGTTATGTATAAATAATTTGTGACAGCAACGCTTCATTTTGTGGTGATATTCTTGAACACAACATGCAATGTCACTCTTATAATTATAAGCATAGTTTTTTTGCTTCTAGTTAAGACATCAGTTTTGGT
Source organism: Thalassoma bifasciatum (assembly GCA_008086565.1). Lineage (NCBI taxonomy): Eukaryota > Metazoa > Chordata > Actinopteri > Labriformes > Labridae > Thalassoma > Thalassoma bifasciatum. The sequence continues at coordinate 3,265 of RPOG01003641.1, read as the reverse complement.
GGTTTATTACATAATGCACCAAATTCATGATTTTTTCTTGATTAAAAAAAAGTGCAACATCCGCATTCTGTAATAACTGACGCAATATGTAAGAATTTGTTACATAATGAGGCAAAATCTATTACATATGCGTTCAAGGAGCTGATAACAAAATATGGAGTTATTCCAAAATGAGGTGAAAATTTATAACACTATTAGATAATGCTGCGTTACAGGAGGCACCGTAAAAAAAAGTTAGGGAACCACTGAGTTGAATTTTTAAAGTTGGTAAAATATAATTTCACTTTCAGTTCACGCTTTTCAAATTCAATATATTGAGTCAAATTTAGTTTCTAGAAGCTCAAATCTCAGCTCATAGATTCTGTTCCATACAATGCCCCAATAATCACAAGATTTATAAACAAGATTATACAAAAAAAATGATAAGAAAATATAAACACAGATTGAGAAAAATCATGTGAAATGAAAGAAAACACTAAATCAAAAAGTCCTTCAGGAAATAAATACCCAGTGTGTACGCTGAGGCTTCACTGCAGGAAAGAAAACACTGAAAAAAAAAAAAAAGAAAAAGAGAAACTTCCTCCGACCTGGATCCCAAATTTCTGTAAGCAGGCGATGCGTATAAATAAGGCATTAATAAATAAAAGACTGGATGAAACACAGAAGAAGCTGTTAGTAGAAAAGCGTATAAAAAAGTTGCTCTTTTTCTATTTTTTTGCCTTTTTTTTAATAAAAAAATATACAGCAGCTCGTCCGGGAAAACGTGGAGCGTTTATTTGAACTGTTCGGGGAGGTGGGCGATCTGAGACTGCATGCTGGTGGGGGGGCTGGAGATGCCCTCGGACCAGTCGGACATGTTGGAGTGGGGGGAGGAGCTGGACCACTGGTCGGGCGAGCCGGGGGAGGGGGTGAGAAAGGGGTGGTCGGGCACCTGGACCTGGTGGTTGGGGGTGTTGTCCATGGGGCCGGAGTAGCTGTGCTGGGAGGGCGGGGTGAGGAACTGAGTGCTGGGCATTGATTGGCTGATGGAGGAGGGCATGATCTGCGTCTCCTGGGGGAGGATGGTACGTATGGGCATGTTAGAGCCGCCGCCGCCGCCTCCACCGCCGCCGCTCTGCTGGAGCTCTGGAGACGTCAAGTCCCCGTTAATGTTCTGATGCAGCTGCTGCAGGTTCTGCATCTGCTGCATCTGCTGCTGCTGGATGATGTGCGCGGGCGGCGGCGGCGGGAGCCTGCCGCCCGGAAGCCCCTGGTAGTTCATCATCTGGGACAAACTGGTGGAAGGGAGGCCGTTGTGAAGCGAGGTCATCATGGCGTGCTGCTGCAGCCCGCTTTGACTCCCAGAAGCCCCTCTGATCGGGTTGAACTGCCCCGGCTGGCTCATGCCGCCGTGCATCCTCGCGAGCCAATCGCACTGGCCGTTTAAGGCGCCCTGGCTGCTGGAGCCGGACACGGGGAGGTGCGTGAGGCGAGGAGGCAGCGGGTCGAACTGCATCCTCGCCAGCTCCTGCTTGTTGGGCATCACCATGTGGTTGACGGAGAGGTGAGGCTCCGACATCCCCTGCAGGCGGTTCAAGGCGACCGACGGCGACTGCTGGAACGGCGATGTCATCATAGGCGGGGACGCCACATCGGAGACGTATCCGTGCGGAGACTCCAGCGAGTCGACCGGCGAGAGAACCCCGGAGCCGTCGAGCAGATTCCCAGACTTCCCGTCCTGCGAGTTCTTCTTCTTCACCTTCATGTCTTTGCCGTCTTTGCAGCTGATCCCCTTCGCGCTCGGTTTGCGAGCTTTTTTACCTTGACCTTGAGGCTGCGGCTGCTTCATGCCGCTCAGGTATCCGTTTGGCGAGCAGAGAGGCGGGGACAGCGTGGTGCCGAGGGGCCCCCCGTGCATGTGGGGGCTCCGGACCAGGTTGTACTCGTCCATGAGCCGCACGATGTCGTGGTGCATCCGCTCCTGAGCGATGTCTCGGGGCAGACGGTCCATGTGGTCGGTGATCTCTCTGTTGGCGAAGTGATCCAGTAAAACCTTCGCCGTCTCGAAGCTTCCCTCCCGAGCGGCGAGGAACAGAGGAGTTTCCTCCTGAGGCAGAAAGAGAGGAGACAAAGATGTTTTTAAAAAATCTTTACGTAGATCTTAAAGGGAACCCCGACTGTCAGGACTAACAGGCATGAATATGCTTAAATGTTTGTCTTCAACTAGAATTTGTTGTTAAAAGACAAAACAAATTGGTTTTTCTTTTAAAAAAAATACAGTTTAAAACACAGTTTCTATCGTTCGGGCGCAGCCATTGTATTACTGCCACAATGCATTCTGGGTTGATGACGTAGATTGGTTGCTTGGTGCCGAGCATCTGGATTTGGCCGTTTACTCACTACTAGTCGCCGTAAGTCACGAGGTTTCAGGAGGGAAAAAACCATAATAATGCCACATGTGGCTGCTTTTGGGTGCACTTTTCAGTCCAAAGGAAACAAGGAGACTGATGTTAGTCTGCACAGCTTCCCAAAAGACAAGAAAAGAAGGAAGTTGTGGGAAATCTCTTGTGGGCGTAAACAACTTCCCATGGAGCCGCGGCTATGTTCTGGCCACTTCTCCCCAGAAGCATTTGCTGCATTTAGCCGGCCCATGCTGATGAAAGAGCTGACAGGTGTGGGTCATTATAAACGGAGACTAAAGCCAAATGCTGTGCCGACTATTTTCCAACACAAACCCACAAAACTTCCTCTGGAAACNCTGGATTTGGCCGTTTACTCACTACTAGTCGCCGTAAGTCACGAGGTTTCAGGGAGGGAAAAAACCATAATAATGCCACATGTGGCTGCTTTTGGGTGCACTTTTCAGTCCAAAGGAAACAAGGAGACTGATGTTAGTCTGCACAGCTTCCCAAAAGACAAGAAAAGAAGGAAGTTGTGGGAAATGGCTTGTGGGCGTAAACAACTTCCCATGGAGCCGCGGCTATGTTCTGGCCACTTCTCCCCAGAAGCATTTGCTGCATTTAGCCGGCCCATGCTGATGAAAGAGCTGACAGGTGTGGGTCATTATAAACGGAGACTAAAGCCAAATCATCCTCGACAGTACACTTTCATTTCAGTCCCACATCAATAGCATCACCCGGTCTGCCTACTTCCATCTACGCTCCATCAACCGTCTCCGCCCCTCCCTCACTCCCCACACCGCCGCCATCCTTGTCCACAGCCTCGTCACCTCCCGCCTCGACTACTGTAACTCTCTTCTTTTTGGTCTCCCACAAAAATCCCTCCA